>CAUYLG010000147.1:0-54990 GCA_963573385.1 Cacajao melanocephalus | reverse complement strand
GGAGCAAAAGTTTAGGTACACAAAATTCACAGCCTGATTATTAATCTAACTATATATGATGAGAATGAATAAATCAGGGTGTAAATGAATATAATGAAGTCTTTTAAAATTGTTATTTTTATTTATTTTTTTTTGTCTAGGTCAGTCTTTAGAAGAAGAAGAATGTTGGGCACAGTGGCTCACATCTGTAACTCCAACACTTTGGGAGGCCGAGGTGGGCAGATTGCTTGAGTCTAGGAGTTAGAGACCAGTCCAGGCGACATAATGAGACCCCATCTCTACCAAAAATTTTAAAAATAGCTGGGCATGTTGGTGAGTGTCTGTAGTCCCAGCTACTTGGGAAGCTGGCGTGGAGAATTGCTTCAGGCTGGGAAGTCGAGGTTGTATGAGCCGTGATTGTGCCAGTATGCTCTAGCCTGTGTGACAGTAAGACCCTGTCTCAAGAAAAAAAGAAAAGAAGGAAGGAATTAGATGATCTGTCTCTTAAGGTTGTAAGAGTCAATCCATTTAGCAGAACATCTGGCACACAGCAAATACTTGCTATTGTCATTTTTTGGGTGCACGTTCCATGTCATAAAAAAATTCTTAAAAATAAGCATTTTAAATGACTTCCTTATATTCTTTTACACCCTGATTTATTCATTCTCATCATATATAGTTAGTTTAATAATCAGGCTGTGAATTTTGTGTACCTAAACTTTTGCTCCAGTTTGGACTATTTTCATATGCAAACGTCCTAGAACTGGAATTAACGAGTTAAAGAGTATGACGGTTTTTAAAAGGCTCTTAATACATATGCCAACTTGATTTGGCAGAAAGGATTTTAAAGGACGAGGCATGGTTTTCAAACGGCAGCAACAAGAAGTGCAATCTTCGACTTTTTTCCTCCCTCTTTCTCCTTTCTTAAATTGTAGCACTTGGAGCCTAGACTTTTGAGACGGTCCCTTGGTGTGAAAAGGGAGGAGGAGGAGCAGAAAGCGGGTTTGAGTGTTGGAAGCGCCCCGACTGTCTTAGTAATTGTATCACAGTTGACAGATGCGACAGCGGTCACGTGGCCCGAGTATGACCTCATAGCTCCGAGGCTTGGGCGCTCAGAGCCCGACCCAGCGGAGGCGGGAGGAGGGGAGCGCGTTTTCATCGCCCCAAGTTGGCAAGTTACTCCAAGGAGAGCTGAGGGTCTGGGAACCCTCCTGAGTTCCCTGGGCGCTGGGAAGCCCAGACTTCCGTAATCGCTGGGAAGCCAGACGATTTAGCCGCACAGTTAGCAAACATTTGCTAAATGCAACTTGGTGCCCTGTTCTGGCGGCAGGCCAAGCTCTGTGCCAGGTTTCATCTTACTTCATTCTGATTATCGACATCTCACTGCCGAGGAAACAGACTTGCAGACACCGATGAGAAAACTTAGGAGCCAGCTGGGGAGGGAGGACTGGCCCAAAGCCACAGTCCACGGGAGGAAGCGGCGCGCGCATAGCTGCACAAAAGCGTGTTGGACTCGGGGAGCCCGGACTGGGCCGAGGTGGGGTAGGGGCGCTGCCGGCTGGGAGGGCTTCCCAGAAGAAACTAAGCGTTTAGGCAGGATGGAAAAACGCAGAACAGAACACACCCTGACCTGGCAGAACATCTGCAGTAGAGAGAATGGGATTTTAGAGGAACGCTGAAAATAAGAAAACAAAAGACCAGAGGAAAGTATGGCTAGGATAAAGGGGGAGTGCCCAGGCTCCTTTCCCACCAAGCCAGCCCCAGTGAGAGTTTACCCCCTAACTTTGAGGGTGCCCTTCAGTCCCCAAAGCTTTTGGTTTTGCATCTGTTCTAAGTACACTCCCCTGCAGGGAAGCGCCAGCTCTGTGAACCTGGTTCTCTAAACATTTTCCTTGCAGACTCCTAAAAGAATTTTGAAAATCTGTGTACCCCTTGCACATTTTTAGATGCAAACATTTAAAATTTTTTCATAAGTTTAAATAGTTACATAAAGTCTAGTTTCTGGTGTATTGCAAATATTTGACATTTTAAAATAAAACTGTCACAGTACTCTGAAAAATGTTTCTAAATGTAATACTATTGTGATTGCATACCACCATCATCTCTTTTAAAAATACATGAACAAGCTGAACAAATTTCATCTTTCTTTTTTCTCCTTGAACTTATATTTCCCTCTACTTCCCCTACAGAATTTTAGCATAATTTATTTTCATGATTCAAAGTCTTTTATGTGTCATCCTTCACTCTATCATACTTCTTCCCAACAAAACAAGGTGTATAAATTGAATTTATTTTTAAATTTTTTCTGCGACCATAGACTCAGTGTTAAAGAACATTTTGTTTGGATTTGTACCAGGATGACTAGTACACAATTAATCAAAACAAATGCTTTACAAATTGTAATAGGTAATAAGAGAGCATGAAGAATAATTAATTGGAAATGCATCTTTTAAGGAAATGAAGCTTCCTTCCTCATCCCAGTTAGTTCATATATTCATGGATGAATAATCCTTATTGCTAGAAAGGGTCAGAGTTCAGCAATAATTCTATTCCTGTTTTTCTTTGTTAAAAATTGATGCTCAGCTCAGAAATCTTTTTCACATAAGGACAAAGGAATGCAAGGACTTTGGTGGTAGCAGTGTCACTCACTGTAAACTCCTTTTGAGTTATATGCCAAAAATCATATGGGCAGCTCATTAAAAATCTGTCAGCTGACAGCTAGAATCGATTCTCCTTCACTTTGAACGAAGGCAGGGAATTGAAAGCTAGTTGATTTGCTCGGTCATTAGAGTTGCTCCTGCTCATTTTCTCAACATGGATACCAGGATTTAGATTGTCCCTTATTGCACTGGACATTTTCCCTGATCAATGCACCAAGGTAAGATTTGGGGTAAGAGGTATGCCCTTTTTTTGGGAAATGGGAGAAAGGGGAGGCAGGAGGGAGAACCAGGAGCAGCATCGTCCACCGGCGTGTGCTCAGACAGGTCACCTGTACAAGAGAGCTAAGCAGAAGTTGAGGATTTGGTCCCACAAGTCTCTTTAAATGACCCACACCAAAATATGTATCCTTTGGAAAGTCCTCATGTCCTTATGAGTGCCTGCATCTTAGTTTGTACTAGCCCATTGCTGGATGGGTGAGCAAAGGAAAGAAAGGTGATGGGGTGAGGGGTTCCTGCAAGTTCTGAAGGTTTCTTTGCAGAAGGGAAGGTGCTCTCCTGAGGCCTGACCTCCCTGACGGATGACCTTCTCTCTGCAGGGCCGTTCTTGGGAGGAGGCAAAAGCAAAACCGATCTGAACCCCAGGCCCACCAGCTGCTGTCTCTCTCCAGACCGAGACTCTTCTCTCAGAGCCTTCCTTCTCCTTTTAGTTCAACCTGATTTGAGCTCTTGAAAGAACCTACTTCTCACTCCTCCATGGGGTGCCTCTGAAGGGCATGGTGGTATTTGCAACAGAACCATCAGAGTGGAGGGAGCATCGTGGGGTCAGCCAGGGCCAGGGAGAGCTAGAGTCCTGTTGGACCTGGACATAGCACTGGCCTCCTTTGCTAGCTTCCCTCTCCTCACCAAGTGGGGACACTCATTCGTGGTGCCTTTGTGTCCTTAGAAAAAGATGCAGTACCATGAGCCCATGGGGTGGGGAGCACAGGACACCTTTGTACTAAGAAAAAAGCTCCCCTTCTTCTGCACTGATGCAGCCCAGTGCCAAGGGGTGTGGCTTGGCCAGGGGAGGGTGGGCTGGATTTCAGCTCCCACGTGTCCCCGCAGCTGGGCACCTTTTGGCATTGCACAGCTGCATAACCATGAGGGTTTGGGGACACTCAGGATAGATGTAGAAGGATGAACGGATACTCTGGCCTGCCCTCAGCCCTGCTCTGAGATGTTTTTCATACACTTCTGCTGAAATTCCCTGCCAAATGGACTCTATTACATTATACCTTAAAAAAACAAAGTAAAGAGGGCCAGACAGACATGGAATTCCCTAGCACAGCTCATAGAACTACCCCAGTCTCCAGCCAGTGCCTCACCACATGCCCCAATCCTTGGGCTGAGCTGAGAAGATGTCATTGAGAGAAATCATTAAACTTCAAGGTTCTAGGCAGCCATGTGTTAGCTTTGTTTTTAGCCTAGAGCAAGAAATCTATCAACTATGTTTCCCAAATTCATAAATGCACTGCGAGAAAACCACATATCACGATTTGCTAGAAAGAAAACCTCTGATAGATTTCTCTCTTAAATACAGCACCTCCTGGCAAGTCAGCGCCTAACATTTGTAGGGACCTTGGATAAGAGGACAAAAGGAGATCCACAAACCATGTGTTGACATACGTTTAACTATAAACTATTAATAGCAAACTGTCAAATGCTGTAGCACTCTATCTTGACAAATAAATCTTCATAATGACCTGGAAGGTCAAATTTGAATTAGAGTCTCATAGTCCTAAGATAGCCATGTTGGAACACTGTGGTTGTGGGGAGAGCTGGCTGCAGGCCTTCCCCATCCCTGACCCTGGACCCTGCAACTCACAGCCCATGGCCTGCCCTCCTCCTGTTACTCTCAGCTCTGCCTCAATCTTTGGGGGGCACTTAAATGGGCACTCCAGACTCCATATCCAAGTTCCAATCACACCTCTTATGGTGTGATTTCTTTTCTTTTTTCTTTTTTTTTTTCTGAAATGGAGTTTCTTTTGTTGTTTCTTTCTTTTTTTTTTTTTTTGAAATGGAGTCTCGCTCTTGTCGCCCACGCTGGAGTGCAGTGGCGCGATTTCTGCTCACCGTAACCTCCGCCACTTGGGTTCAAGTGATTATCTTGCCTCAGCCTCCCAAGTGGCTGGGACTACAGGTGCCTGCCACCATGCCCCACTAATTTTTGTATTTTTAGTAGAGATGGGTTTCTGCCCTGTTGGCCAGGCTGGTCTCAAACTCCTGACCTCTGGTGATCTGCCTGCCTCGGCCTCTCAAAGTGCTAGGATTACAGGTAAGAGCCACTGTGCCTGGCCATGGCCTGCAGTTTCTAGAGACAGATCTGGGGCCTTTTGGGCAAGTAATTCCAGGGTCCTGTAGATTCAGAGTATGGTCTAGGAAGAAGGCAGTGTGAGCATGGGTGGACACATCCATTGGATCCTATATTCTCCTTACCCCACAGAGAAAAGTCAGGCTGGAGAAGAGCCAGAGTAGAGGCCTCAAGTGCCCACCCAGAGCGAGGTTCCTCTTGTCCAGGTCTGAGGGCAGTACTGCCTCCCAGAGTGACAGCAGCTACATGATGTGCCCCTGCCTTCTGGAGGCCAACCCCCTGTCCTCACCCCCGTCACACACAGACTGGGCAGGTATCTCAAGAACCTTGGTTTTTTTAGGTAACAATTTCATTGAGATAATTCACATACCATGCAATTCATCCTCTAAAGTATATGATTCAATGGCTTTTACTGTGTTCATAGAGCTGAACAACCAACTACACCACAATCAATCTTAGAACATCTCATTACCCCAAAAGAAACCTTATACCTTTTAGTTGTCACCGCCAAATCCCTCTGTTCCTTGAGCCCTGGGCAACCATGGATCTACTTTGTCTATAGACTTACCTTACTATGGACATTCCACGTAAATGAAATCACACATGTGGCTCTTTGTGACTAGCTTCTTAGCATCATCTATTCAAGGCTCATCCATGTTATAACAGGAATCAGTAATTCACCCCTTTTTATTGCCAAATGTCTTATTGTATGGATATCCCACATTTTATTTATCCATTGGTTGATTGACACCTGGGCTATTTCAGACCTTTCATGGACCATCCTGAGAGCGCAATGCTCTGTATGTTGGCAGCGCACAGCATATGCTTGTCTGTGGAGTTTCCCGCTGGGCATCCCCTCTCAGCCAGGCCCTGCTGCCACTTCCTTTGGCACCATCATCAAGCCCTTCGTGGTGCTATAGCAGGGCTGTTTTCTCTCAAGAAGTGGGAAAATGGCTCCCTTCCCTGCAGACGGGCACACGTGCTTACATTTGTTCCAATGGTTCTGTGTCTCAATATCTCCCTCAGACTCTCTTGGCTAGGTTCATGAACACGTCTTTCTTTGTAGAACAGGCTAGGAGCAGATGCCATGGTACCGCCTATGTTAGCTGTTGCTGAGCCCAGGTGCCAGCTCACATAATAGGAAAGCCCTTGCAGGATTCAGAACACTTTGTTGTAAGTGTCAGAAACCCAGTTCAAATCAGTTAACAGCAAAAATGGAAAGTGAAAACTCTAGGGATGGCTCTTATCTCAGGTGGTTCCAGGGACCCAAGTCATGTCATCAAGAAATCACTTTCTGTCTCCCTTCCACTCCATCTGTTTTCCCATATCTTGGCTCTGCTTTTCTCTATATCGGTTTTATTCTCAGGTAGGCTTTCCCCAAGTGGAACAAGATGACCAACAGCATCTCTGCACATATAGTCTACCAGCTTAGTAGCCAGTGGAATAAGAGCTTATTTTTCAAGCCTTTCAGCAAAACATCTAGGTTTTTGAAACTCATTGGTGAGGCTTGGGTCATGTGTCCACATATGAACCCATCATTTTGGCCAGAAGATGGAATGCCCTGATGGGCCACATCTGGTCCTGGGCCTACCCCTTGACTAGAAGTCAGTTCACCTGAATGTCATGGACTAAGCTTGAGAAAGAGGGAGTGGCCCAAAAGAAAATCAAGGGGAAATAAATGCTGGACACACACAGCAGATGGTACTGGAAGCTTCCTTTGAACTAGCCTGTCTGGGGTCTGCCCCACTAGTTTATGATGCATATCCAGATACACCTGAGCTCTAGTAGTAGACATTCTTAGGCTGAAGATGGGATCCCTGTTATACACGATAAATCGATTCCTTATGAGACCCTGGAAATTGATAGCCAAGATATTCCCCCTATTAATGAGGGTTTATCATTGAACACAAAGAAAGCCTCAGTCTAAGCAATATTGCCCTAATGGTGGAATCCTGCACTTTATCGAAGCACATTGGAGAAAACATTTTGAATCCAAGAGGCCTTTTGGAGACCTAGAGACTCAATAAATAGGTATCCATTCATCCATCACATCCATGTTTAGGATCTAAATGTCCTTAATTTCATAGTAATTTATTCATGCCAGGAATGAGCAGATAATCAGGACGGGGGAAGTATAAGAGGGGCCAAAGAGTCATAGGCAAGGGTGCCTGGGTAGAGAAGACTTTGTTGTAGGCAGCAGCACAACACAGCTCTTCTCTGACATCCTCCTCACTCTTTCTTCCCATCCCTGTTCCTCTGTCACCATGGCAACCAATGATGCTCCCTCCTCCTCTTCCCCTCTCTGCTCACTCTGGTCCCCAGGCCCCACTGCTCTTTGTCTGACTGGCTTCACACCGTGGTTGCCAACCTCTTTGCAAACACTCAGCCTGGGCATGCAGCTTCACCTTCTTTTCACCCTCCACCCCGTCACCCTCTCCCGCTCCATTTCCTTGCTCCCAGGTGTCTGCTTCGTGCCTTCCTTAATCTTGATCCAGGCTTTAGTGAAATTACCATCTTCCTTCAAGAAGTTGTATGAAAATTAGATTTTTGCCACTCTAACCTGATTTGAAATGCATTAAGAGATCTGTCTCTTGAAACACCTCAAGGTGAGGCAATTTGTGAAGGGAAGAAGCATCCCTTACTGCGGCTTCTGTGCTTAAACATTGTTAGAGAGTGAATCACGTTCTATTTTTGTACTAGGAGTGTCTTCTGTTTAATGAAATCCCCCAGCGTGTCTCTGAGTGAAACAGAGACTTTATCATAAAGGAAATAATATCTCAAGTTCAGAGATTGTGAGCTGTTGGCCCCACGGACTTTTGTTAGGTCTGTAGAGTGACTAAAGAAAATTGAACCAACATTTAAAACTCAGCAGGTATCACATAAAAGTCTGGATTTCTGGCTGCCCTTGACTTGGACATGGGCATGTATCTCCACATGGTGAAGATGGGAAGGAGGGAGGAAGGTGAGCAAATGCTTCCTGCTTTATGGGTTCTTCCTTTCTTGTCAGTTATGCCTGGCCAGCTTCCCGCTTTTACCTGACCCCCTGGGCCCTCCTGGCATCTGACCTTCATGCAGTGGTGTGATCTCGGCTCACCACAACCTCCACCTCCTGGATTCAAGTGATTCTCCTGCCTCAGCCTCCCGAGTAGCTGGGATTACAGGCACATACCACCATGCCAGGCCAATTTTTCTATTTTCAGTAGAGACGGGGTTTTGCCATGTTGACCAGGCTGGTCTCGAACTACTGACCTCAAGTGATCCACCCACCTTGGCCTCCCGAAGTGCTGGGATTACAGGTGTGAGCTACCACACCCAGCCTCCTAACTGATTTGTTTTTAGAACCAGGATTCTCCCACAGTGCATAGTTTGCTTAGGGCAGTCATCTGGAAATCCTTTGAAGTTAGCCTGATACCTGAGATCAGGTGAGCTTTCTACCAAACACTGTGCTTCCACAGTCTTCCAATCATCGTTTTCTAGGAACTCACTCAGGCCAGCTCAAATATTAGGGACGTTGTGTATGTGAGGCTATGGAAATGGCTCAGAAGTGAAAGTCAGCTAGAGTGAACTGTGTAGGGCTTCTCTCTTAGCCCAGTCACCTCCCTCTTCTTTCACATACCTACTCCTGTCTCAGAGTGGGCCGTACAATCCTGGTCTTCAGGAGAAGAACCAGGCATAGCAGATTGAAGAGGGAAGACGCCAGTCACTCTCCTGACTGGGGGGATGGGATCTAGGAAAGGATGTGAGGTGGGGTCCAGAGGGAGCTACCCACGCCTTTGAGTATGGATCAGATGCCACTCGTGAAATGGCACGTGTGTGGGTCAGGTGGGCCAGTAAGTGAGGCCTTATATCTGTCCCCTCTCAAAGACGTTTTCCTCTTTAGCGTCTGGTGAGGGGAAGTGTGGGAACACAGGAGGTCAAGGCTGAAGTGAGGTGAGATTGCACTCCAGCACAGGTGACAGAGCGAGACCTTGTCTCAAAAAAACCAAACCAAATAAACAAAAAAGAAACATGGGAGTGGTTAGAATAAAAGGGTAGATTCATAAGCAGAAAAACTGAAGCCACTCCCCACAGCTACACATATCTAGAGATATATACAGAGAACCACACAATACCATCTGAAATGCAGGAGCAGTTCTCAAGCCAGCTTGGAACCTTTGTTCACAACCTAAATGAACAAGACACAGCACGGTTCTTTGTTTTCTTTGAATCAACTTTCAGCTCTTGCCACACTTGGTCTCTGCCACCTCCTGGCTGTGCAAGCTTGGGCAATTCCCGAACCTCTCGGAGTCTGATTTCTCATTTGCAAAGTGAGTGTTATGGGCTGAATTATCTCTCCTCAAAATTCATATGTTGAAGTCCTAACTCCCAATACCTCAGAATGTGACCTTATCTGGAGATCGGGGCTTTAGACTACATATTGGGTTCAGTGTACACTGCTCGGGTGATGGGTATACCAGAATCTCAGAGATCACCACTATAGAACTTATCCATGTAATCAAAAACCACTTGTACCCCGAAAACTAATAAATAAAAAAAAAAGAAGTGATGATGTTAAAATGAGGCCTTAATTCAATCTGACTGGTGTCCTTGGAAGAGGAAATTTGGACATTCAGAGAGACACCAGGAATGCACATGAGGAAAGATCATGTGGGGACGCAGTGAGAAGGCAGCCATCCGCAAGCCCAGAGAGGCCTCAGGGGAAACCAAACCTGCCAACACCTTGATCTTGGACTTTCAGCTTCCAGAACTGTGGGCAAATGAGCGTCTGTTGTTGAAGCCACCCAGTCTGTGGTATTTTGTTAGGGCAGCCTGGGCAGATTAATCTAGTGCATGCCAGTGCTCCTTCATGGAGGGCTGTGGGATAAAACAGAGGACGTGAAGTGCACTGGACAGGGCACAATACATCTTAGGTGTTCAGCAAGGGAGAGCTCCCTTTTCAAGAAGCCTTCACAGAAAGTTTAGCTCACAGAGCTTTTATCAAATTCTCTCTTGCACTTCTTCTGTTTATTTGATTGATCGATCATTGCCCCTTAAGCACTGATTGAGCTCTGTGGTCTCGTTGTTGGCCTCTGGCAATGGGTAGTCTGTGCAGCCACACTGTTTGCTGCTCTGGCATTTCCAAGACCCGAAGCTAGAGCTGGTACTCAGAGAAGAGCTGCTCCATGGTAGCGAGTGTCTGTCACTGGCTCTTTCTGGGGCAGAGGGAAGCTCCTGAAACCCTACCCTCCCCACCTCCTCCACCAAGGGTCCCCCTGGTCAGCACTTTCTGCACGGCTTCCTGGTGGCTGTCTTCCAAGGCCTACTTTCTGCCCCAGGACCTTACAAAGGCTGCTTTGATGAAAAGTTTGAGGCAAAGTGACTGTGTCATTTGAGACAAGAGGCTCAAGGGGGTAAAAAGTGTAGCTTTCTTCTATTTTTGGATTTTCTAGCCCAGAGGAGAATCATCAGCTGAATGGGGCTGGGGCGGAAGCTAGGAGCAGAGAGAGGAAATGCCCCCAGGCTGGAGAGCCCCTGTGATTAGCAGCTGGAAGCCTAGAGCGTGACCTGCTTGTGAAGAGGCGCCTCTGCAGCCAGACTCTGCATCCAGAGCTGGTAGGCGTGCAGGGGCCACTCCCTGGGGGTCACCAGACTCACTTCCTCCAAAGGCCTGATCCCTCTCTCCCTCCTGCTGATGGAGTACAGGCCAAGGACAGTCACTCTCAGGGTGGGATTTGAGAGGCACCACAAAAGCCCCTTACCCCTGGGGTCCCCGTCATCCACTGTCAGGGCAGTGGCACGGGGCCCTGCACTCAGGGAGCGCTCTGCACGTAGCTTAATGCTCTGCTGTCACTGTCGTGGAATTCTTGATGTTTTTGAATAAGGGACACTGCATTGTCCTCTTGCACGGGGCCACAAATTCTGGAGCACAACCTCCCCATCTCTCCCAGTTCTTGAAATTCAGGTTGGCAGTCACTTCCCTTCCCTGCTCTCGCTGATACGGCTCATCTGTGTAGCTCCTCATTCTCTACCAGCCTCCACCTCGTTATCTCACTAATTGTCACTACAACCCTGTGAGGAGCTGACATCTCTCTGACTTGTGGCCCTTTGTAGGATTTGCCCCACAAGCCCAGGCCTTTTGATGCCACCCCTTTGCTCTCTTTGAGAATCAAAAATGCCTACCTCCTGACACTATCTGCAATCCCCTCCTACTTAAGTGTAAGAAATTTGCAAGTCCGAAACCCATCCTCCACTTGACTCTTAAGAGCCTACAAAGCCCTCTGAGGGTGCTTAATAAATACTGACTAATGAACCTGCAGCTGCTGCTCCTTTGGCTAATTAAATCTAAGTAAGTCACAGACTTTGAATTATGCAACAAGGCTTGGCCAAAACAGCTTAAAAATGTGGGAGCCCTAGCTTTTCTGCTGTGCCCTCTGGAAAAATCCCATCTTTTAATCATGCTTAAACCTTCCTGAAGAACAGTGGCAACCTTTAAATAATGAATGAATGTATATTAGCAAGATTTCCCCAACGCCACACATGGGAATCAGATCAAAAAAGGGACAGAGGCATACACAGGCCTGGGGGGACTCTGGAGCTTTCTGCTGAGTCCTGGCCTGCAGGGTGAAGTCATTTGGTTTCCCAGAAGCCCAGAGCATGAACTGGTGAAAGGGAGGAAGGGCAGATGTGCTACCCACAGGCACAGCTTCCTGACGTGGCACAGCAAGCTCCTGCCACCCCTAGACTGCGGCAGAGGTTAATGGAGACCCCATAGCACTTCTGAAGGTCCGCACACTCAGTTGTTCTCCCTCTCATTCCCCGAGAAGACGCTCCTGGCCAACAACATTGTCTTCACAAAGAGAAAAAATAATTTTTTTTATAGAGTCTTGCTCTGTCCCCTAGGCTGGAGTGCAGTGGCACAATCACAGCTCACTGCAGCCTCAACCTGCCAGGCTCACGTGATCCTCCCTTCTCAGCGTCCCGAGTAGCTGGGACCACAAGTGCATGACACTGTACCTGGCTTTTTTTTTTTTTTTTTTTTTTTGGTAGAGATGGGATCTCCCTATGTTGCCTTGGCTGGTCTTCAACTCTTGGGCTCAAGTGATCCTCCTGTCTTGGCCTCCCAAATTGCTGAGATTACAGACATGAGCTACCGTGCTAACCCAGGACAGATTGAATTGCGTCTTATCACCTAAAGTAGGCTTCCCAGACTTTAGGATGCATATGAATTGCTGGGGGTACTGTCAAAGCACATTTGCTTCAGTGGGTCTGGGGCAGGGTCTAGGATACTGCATTTCCAAGACACAGATGCTGCTGAGCACACATTGAAGAGCAAGGATTTAGGTTTTTCAACCCTGATTGCAGATTAGAATCAACTGGGGCACTTGTAAGGCTAACAAATCTCCTCTGGATGCCATCTCAGATCAATTAAGTCAGGATTTCTCAAACAACCTCTAGACTTTGGTCCTTCTTTTTTCTGAGTTAGAGTCCAGATAATTTAGAGGTCACCCAAATGAAGCCTAGAAAGCTTAACTGACTTGCTTACAGTCATCTGCTAAATTGGGACTAGAAATAGACATGGCAGGAAAGTGGCCTTCGGAATCAAGCCTTAACCACCCCTGCCTACCCCCAGCTCCCAGCTGTAGTCCTGACCTTGGGCTCAGGGTGGCAACCTATGATATTCCATTTAGGGAGCAGGAAAGATTCTCCCGTCTTTCTCTCCCTAAGCCTGCCTGAAGCTTTACTATGAATGCTTCATTATTTGGGCTGAAGCTTAGTGGTCCTTTGCAATGAGTGCCATCTCTCACACATAGTCTTCAGCAGCTCGAGGTCTGTGGGCTGATCAGAGTCCCCTGACTGGCTCTCTGGGCACTGTTCTGTGGGATCTGGAATCAGGAAGGGGAGGGGCTCTGGAGTTCAATGTGACTCCCCTTGCAGCTTTGCTGAGGGCACCCAGCACAGAGACGAGTGCCCTTTCCAGGCTGCTGCCCTGGTTGTGTCAGGTCATGGGGCCTCAGGCAGAGGTCAGGAGGATGAAAGCAGAGTGGCTCCAGGCGTGTGGCCAGGGAAAACCAAGATCTTCCTGCTGTGGTATGCGGTACTCTTCCTTAAAGCTGAGTGCAGCGGTGACCAGGCCCAGATTGGCTACAGCTGTGCTCCACCCGATGGTTTCAACCCCACCAAAGGCTTTCTGGCTCAGCAGCTCAGGAAGGGAGTGGGAGCTGGGCCTCAGGAAGGAGGGATGGTACACCAGTTATCTGCTTATTTGGTATCTCCCTCCTTCACTCATACTACTAGAATTCTAATTTTGCTCAAGGCTGCAACAGTGTCCATGCAAAAACCTTACCACCTCAGACACCCTGCAGATGGGAGCAGCAGCCACATGACCTTAGTTTGACCAATGGCACGTAAGCAGAAGTCTCTGGGTTGGGCTTCCTGGAAGCTTTTAAAAGGCACTCCTTTTCTGACCTGGGGAAGTAGACCTGGTACCTGGAGCTGAGCTGCTTCAGCCAACTCGACGCCATGAGGCTGGAAGCCATGGGCTGAAGATTAGAGCCCTGTGCCAAGGGTGGTGGAGGAAGGCACTACCTGGGTCCTCTATGACTTCCTAGAGCTGTTTCACCAGCCGTGAACTGACTACCTGGGACTTTTTGGTATGTGAGAAACATAAACGTCTATTTGGTTAAGACACTGCAGCTGGATTTCTTTTACAGCTGAATGTAATCCTCAAACTCAGGACCTTAGAAAGGTTCTGGTCTGGAAACCAGAAGGTCCAGGAAACAAAGTGGTCTCCAGGAATTAAAAGAGAAAGGCTTTTATTTATCTGTTTGTTTTGAATTACTATTCCACTCTACAATCTTTAGTTTATTCCCTATTTCCCAAGGAATTACATTTATATTCCTCAGACCAACATTTGAGGCTCTCTAAAACTTAGCCCCAAATGAATTTTCCAGGCCTGTTACCTTTTACACCATTCCCTGGAGCAAGAGTGACCTTTCTCTCCTGGATACACATGACACACTCCCAGCCTGATCTTCATTTGTGTGAGGTATCCCTCCTGATTTCCACCTGTTCAGGCTTACCTACCCTTGTGAGCTCATCTTTCAAGAAGACTTCCTGTATCACCCTGGACTCCAGGGAGCTCTTCTATGATCTCGTTTGTAACTGAGGTCTGTATGCTGATAGCTGCTTTATATTTTCATGTGTGTTAAACTCATTTCTCCAGCAAGGTTGTGAGATCCTCCTAAGGCAGGCTCTTGGGAGCAGGGTAACATGGAAAGAACGTGTGCTCTGGGATGATCTCGGTTAAGTCTAACCTCTTTGAACCTCAGTATCCTTGCCTGTGAAACAGAGATGATATACATTTCTACCTGCAGGGTTTTGGTGATGATGGCCTCCTTAGGGACTTAAGGTGCAAGGCACGTTAGCATTGGTGTTGAAGAGGCGCTTGTACATTGGCTTGTTGCGTGGCTGGTAACTGCTTAGCTGAGCCTTTTCCCTATTTATTCATTCATTCTCTCTCTCTCTCTCTCTCTCTCTCTCTCTCTCGTGATTTTCTGCTTTGCATTTGAACCAGATCTGTTCTAAGTTTAGGGAGTGACCATGAGTTGTCTCATTTTCCTAGAGGGCAGATCTTACGCTACTGGCTTCAGTGTTCAAACACAATAGGGAAGAGTAGATTTCATGCCTATGGCGAAAGATGTGGGATGAGATGCTCACAGGAGTTTACTTGCTCTGAAGATTTAAGAAAAATGAATGTATTTAAGTCTAGTTTTACCTGGCAACAGATGGATGGATTAAATGACCTTATAGCACTTGTTTTTTGGTTTGTGTGTTTTATAAATGCCCAATTCTGTCTGCTAAAAGAAGGTGAACAGGTGAAACTTAAATTTTTTGCTATCCTGATCTTCATCTCTCTCACCTCAACCCCATGGGGCAGAAACCCAGATCAAATAAAATGACTGGAAGAAGTGACCCCATAGCACAACGTCCCATCCTTGAAAGTTTAATGAGAAATGGCATTTTTATCACTTCCAAATTAAGTACCTGTCATATGCAGCTATCAATGGGGATGGATATATGGAGTTGGGTGGAAAATGAGAAGTCACCATGGACTTAAATGGCATGATAATGTGTGCTGATATTGAAGTCCCAAGGCGGTCATTGTTTTTTTCCACATGATTTTACTGAGAGTCACTTGAGAGCCCAATAAAACAGAAACTTACTCTCTTGTCCCTCTTAAGGCAGAGTCCTATGCCAGAGGAGAGAAGGGGTCAACAAAGACTTGATTAATTGCACAGCTGTGTCCAGCCTTGTTCAGTTTGCCACATTATCACTAAAGTGTCCTGTGGCACAGCCAGCCATTGTGGCTGGCTACTGGGCTCACAGCAGCTGACAGTCTGCAAGGCCTGTGTGTGTGTTGAAGAGAGAAGGGGCTGGTGTCTGGGGTACATGAACCCCTTTTCTTTGTTGCATATATGCGGGGCAGCCTCACTTTGTGCCTGACCATGAGCCCTCTGGTCTTCCAAGTCTGTTCTTGTGGGTGGTTGCGTGTTTATTTGAGGGGCTGTGAACCTCTCTACTGTGGAAAACTGTATACTTGTTTTGTATCTCTGTGTCAGTGTATTTATTTCTGGGTTAGCTTTTCTGCATTTTTGTGAGTCTGTGCTTTGGTTAGTAGGTAAGTACATGTGCCAACTTTTTTTTTTTTTTTTCCATTTCCAGCTTTCCAATAGAGTAGAATTAATGACGTCCTCTGGGCCCAATCAGGCACTTAATTCCTCCTTCCCTATGTCCCCTAGAAGTATGCCCTTATTTTGCCACATGCCTCACCTAGGGGATACACAGCTCAGTGATACGGATACCCCTTGTCCACCGGGTTCAGCTAGGCTTATGCCGGGCTCTCTGGAGCTTCACTGCCTCTCCTTTTTAACCATATGCTGTCTCAAGTCCAGCTGTGTACAAGTCTGCTCAGGCCCAGTGCTAAATGAAGCCTGGCCAGTGGCCTGGTGATGGTATCCTGCCATGTTGGCACAGCTGGAGAGAGCTTGGGAGTCTTGGCTTCTGTATTAGTTTCCTGTGGCTGGTGTAACAAATTGCCACAAACTTAGTGGCTTAAAATAACACAGACGTATTCTTCCAAAGTTCTGGAGGTCAGGGGTCTAACGTGGGGCGGCAGCGCTGGGCCCCGCCGGAGTATCTAGCAGAGAATCCTTTTATTGCCTTTTCTGGCTTCTAGAGGCTTCCCACGTTCCCTGACCCACAGCCCTGCATCATTCCGACCCCTGCTTCCATGGTCACATCTCTCTGACTCTCACCCTCCTGCCTCCCTTTCATAAGGGCCCTTGTGACTACCACGGGCCTACCTGGATAATCCAGGATCATCTTCCCATTGCAAGGTCCTTAACTCAATCACATCTTAGGCTCTTTTGCCATGTAAAGTAACATATTCATGGGGATTAGGACATGGACATCTTTGCAGGAGATGGGGGGGCTGTCCCCAAGCAGACCACAGGCTTTCCACCCCTCAGGGATCTATGAACATGAGTAGATGTGAAACCCAAGCCAGCTTGGTCATGGTGTGCTTCTATGGTTCTAGAAAGGTGTTCTAAACCCTCCTTCCCTGCAGACACCTCCCTGACCTGCTAACATTTGAAATCTTCCTCTTGGGACAAAGCATTATGTCCACAGAGAGAACTCAGGCTCTGCCTAAGGGGCATGAACATGTTTCTTCACTCTCAGGTGGAAATGCTGGGCAGCAGGGCCCTTCCTAAGAGTGGATTCTGATTAGACAGAGGCACAAAGTGAAAAAAGGAGGTGCCGGGAGGCTGGGATCACGCACTGATAACACTCTAGCATGGCAGGGGTGAGGGGTCCCAGTGAGGGAGAAAGCAAAGGCATTTGAAACTATGACCAGAAAGTTTTAATTAAACAGAGCAAAATGGTCGCGATGCAGAACAGGTAGTGCTTGGAGAAGAGAAAGAAGACCATCTCCTTGGTGACATAGATGATGTGAATGAAGATGAAGCAGTACAGGAACATGGCAAACTGGTTCTGGGGCAGCAGGAGGTCCTGGAGGCCTCCTGAGAGCTGTCGGGGAGAGAAGACAGTGGAGCTGGTGGTGCCAGTCTTAGCGCCAGGCAGATCTAGGTTCAGTCCTGCTCTGTCCCTGCCTGTATGTGACCTCAGGTCATCATCTTCATCTAAGGAAGGGGCAATAGAGCCCTTTACAAAAAGAACATGAGGGCTGGGCATGGTGGCCCATACCTATAATCCCAGCACTTGGGGAGGCCAAGGTGGTAGGATTGCTTGAGGCCAGGAGTTCAAGACCAGCCAGGGCAACATAGTGAGACTCCCGTCTCTACAAAAAAATTTTAAAATTAGCCAAGTGTGGTGGTGTGTGCCTACAGTCCCAGCTATTGGGAGGCTGAGGTGGGAGGATCACTTGAGCCCAAGAGTTGGGGGTTATGGTGAGCTATGCCCATGCCACTAACTTCAGCCTGGGTGAGAGAGCAAGATCCTGTTTCTAAAAAATTTTTTAAAAACCCCCAAAAGATCACAAGGAGGAAAAGTGAGATAATGAAACATTCCTAGTCAGGTAACTACCACATAGAAAGAACTCATTACTTTTTACTTTTTGAGCTGCTCTTATCCCTCCTGGCTGGGCACCAGGCCACCACCTTCCTTTCTCTTTATGCTCCGTACTGCCCACTGGAGCCCATGGATGGGCCTTCTCTCCTGACTCCAGGAGCCCCACATCTGGATGCTGGGTCTTGGGAGTGTTCTCTGACACTGCCCTAACATTCAACCTAGTTTCTTGGACAGTAGCCCAATGAGAGGGTGTCCCTTGCATGTGAACGACTGTTTCCGACTCCCTGAGTCCTGACATGGATCACATGGGTCAGTTTGTGGCCTTTCAGTCCAGGGTTTGGTCTCTCCTGGAGGCAAGTGCTGAGAGATGGGTGATAGAGTCTCCCTAAACCCTCAGAGTATTGGGCTGGGGGAAAGCAGCTTGAATTGTCTAGCTAATTCTGCCTGCGGGTTGCTCTTTTCCTGAATAGATATAATTGGGGTCCAACAGTCTTCATTTTAACTGTAGAAAGTATCGATGCATAAGTAAGGCAAAAGATATTATTTTGATCCATAGTTAAGAGGGCATAACCCATGAGTTATGTTTTAAAATATTTTCAAAAATCATGCCATATTTTTGGAAAGCACCAGGTGGCAGGGACCAAGATGCCCTAAACTAGCTAGAAATATATTCAAAGAGGTATTTTCAGTTCAATAAATTCTATCTGTCCATCCATCTATTCACCCACCCAGAAAAAGAGAAGTCTTCAACATCAAGTCGACTCTCCAATTTTTAGTAAGTGCACAAAAAGTAAACACTTGTGTAAACTATCAGCAAAGGCTGGGGGATGGGACACATCACTATTGAAACAGCTACATAAAATGTGAGGGCAACTAGACAAAGCTGAGGGGACAGGAAATGACTCTGCTGATGCTGCCTTGAAAGTTGTAGCTGGGAAGGTTGGAGACCAGAGGAAGCAATCCAGTGCTCTAGTGGGAGTGGAGGGCGGGACTGACCCGTCGATTCTCTGCAGGCTCAGGAGGGCTCTGGACCCATGGACTTGGCCACTTCTCTGCAGTCTGCATGTGTTTCAGTCTGAAATGCTGATGGGTGATTATTATGACTTTCATTTAAAAAATGTGTTAATGAAACTCTTTACTTTTCAAAATACTTTCAGTGTTCTAGTTTTTGAGCAGAAGCGAGAGACAGGACTATATACCAAAGATTTCCATCTCATCCAGCAAGAAGAAATATTTTCAAACGAAAAAGGGGGGAAAATAAATACAGTTAGGAGGAGACACAGGCCAAAGGCGTAGTTACAATATCACATCTGCTTTAAATAGTTTCAGGCTCCACTTTGCGACAGATTTTATCCCAGGCTACAGAGAAAAGTCACAAGTTTTGAAATGTAACTTAGAATTCAAAAATATTAGGAAATGTGCCAAAGTCTAAGCAATAGGCAAATATTTTCTAGACTTTCTAAAAGGGGGTGGGAGGCAGGGGAAGATTCTGGAAATCTCAGTTCAGTAAGCTTGACTTGTTTAAGAAGACAGCATGTGTTCATTGAGAACAAATGATGCAAAGCCAACCTTACTTTCCTAAAAAAACACAAACAAACCTCACCAGTCAGTTGGGGAAATGCTATAGGTAATGTAATATCTTAATTTTGGGAAACCATTTAACAGTCTCAGTTTTTTAGATAAGGTGGAGAAATGTGAGCAAGATAAAATGTAACTCAAGGGTGATGATTAATGGAGCATTGGTAACCTATAGGGAAATGTTTAGTGGTATTTACTTTAGGTCATATCTTCCTCAACAGTTACAGCAATGACTTGGATAAAGGCAGAAGGCATGGTTCTCAGAATTGAGGATGACTCAGAGCTGGGAAGCATACCTAATACATCACATCCCAATAAAACTGAAAAGTGATAAATGTATATTGTTGCATTTGGGTCAAGAAGTGAATTGCATGAGTACATAAAAATGGTAATAGCTAACATTTATTGAGTGCTTACCTAATGTGCTGGGCTAATTGCAAAGTGCCTGCGTGTGTGCTCTCATTTAATCCTCACAACAACCCTATGAGGTAGGGTACTTCACAGATGAGAAAGCCCACGCTCAAAGGAGATTAGTAATGTGCCCAATATCAGGCAGTTAATACCTGGTATCTTAACCCAGGACTGTCTGACTTAAAGCCCAGGAAACACTGCTTTAAACAGTAACATCTTCCACTATTGAATGCTTATGATCACCTAGTCACTGTGCTAAGCTCTTCACATCCCATTTAATCTCAGGTAGGCATTCTTATCCCCCATTTAATACACATTAGGGGAGAGTGGTGCACTTCTTGTCAAAAGATGGCTGTTTCAGTTGACTAGATGGCAGTATGATCCAACAGAATAAACACAGCCCTGATCGGAGAGGTGATGGTTCTATCAAAATCCACTGGCCAGACTGCAGTGGGGATTCTAGGTCTAGTCTCCAGGCATCAGATTTTAAGAGATGCAGAGAGGACTTGTGAGTGGTAGAAGAAGGAGGAAGTGTTGAAGACTTCCCTGAAGCTACCAAAAGGGCTGTTGGGTGGGCGATGTGGTTCTGGGGCCCCTCCCAGCCTCAACTCTCCTTAGAGAGTCAGATCTGAGCTTTGCGTGGAAGCTCTGTTTAACAGAGCTGGCCAGGTAGGGTAGTGGGCTTTAAGGCAGTGAGCGGCCATCTCTGTAAGTGAGTGACCCAAGCGGGAGAGGGCTGGAGACCCCCTGTGTGGATGGTCAGCCCCTTGCAGCCGAGATCCAGGATCTGCAGGGTGGGATGCTGCACAAAGCAGGGAGCCCCGGGCCTCCCTTCTCCCAGTGCCCCGCTCCGTGTCACCCACCAGGTGGGGCGCCGCCCCCCTCTGCAGCTGCTCCATCACCATCTCATGCTGCCGCTGCCTCTCATTCTCCTCGTGCAGGTACTTGAGCCGCGTGAGCTCAAACTCCATGCGCACCTTCTCCAGCTCCATCTCGGCATTGTGCTCGGTCCCAGGGGCTGGGGGCAGCTCTGCGGGTTTGGGTCCATCGCCCGCCTGGCCTTTGGTGGCAGGGCAGGACTTGGGGGACAGCGATTTAGGTGGCCCTGGACAGCCTCCATCCTCATAAGCTTCCATCTCTTCTAAGTGGTCACAGGAGGAGTCTGGCTTCTGGGACTCTGCCTCCTGGGGCAGGGGAAGCGGGGAGGGGAGGGACCATGAGAAGTTAGGATGAGGCTGTCCCTGGCCCCATGGAACTCCCGCAGCCCCAGGCCACACTGGACAGGGATGTTTGAAAGAGTGTCCGAATTGTAAAGATCTAGGCTGAATTCTTATTAGAAGTGCTCTTACCCGGAGTTGTCAGGACCTGAGGGTCAAGGAGGAGAGGGCAAACTAGCACCAAGTCATGGTGCCCTAAAGTTGCAGGTAGAGGCACTGGGAGTTGAGGAGATGGATGTCTATCTTCCTAGTGATTTTTCAAATCATCAAAGAGGCAACTTCTGGGCCCATCCTCAACTCCACCTGACTTTGAGACCAGTTAGATGCCAGGTCTTCAGGAAGTTACACAGGGAGAAAGAAACCCAGGGTATGAGTTGAGAGAACCTAAATATTTGGGGACCAGCAAGAGGGCTATGACGGGGAGCCAGGTCCTATCCACCCATCAAGGAAAGAGCCCCAAGTGGGGAGGGAGATGGACGAGACCAAAGCCAGCTTCACGTGACTTCACAATCTTATGGAGGGCAATCTGGTCCCTGGTGACAGCTGGGTGCCAGTTACAGGGGTGGAGTGCATGTCACCTGATGTTCTTGGCAGCTGTCTGGAACCTCAAAGCACTCAGCTCCTATCATGTGTTCCTACAGTATTCTTGCTCCCCATGACAGAATAGGCAGGGGCAGTGAGACACAGCAGCCCCCTTACCAGATAAGCCCTTGGCTTCCCTTCAGACTTGGAGTCACCAGGCACCATCTTGGGGAAGGTCGGGCAACTTTCTCCCCCGCCCCGGGCTTCCATCATCTCTCTGTCCTCTGTTGCCATCCAGAAAACCAGAATGCTGCCAGGTGGGGCCACAGGACATCATTTGAGGTGCTGACATTGGGCCTCACCAGATTCCACAGACTGGCCACCATCACAATCCCCTGTCCTCATAATAACCGACATTCTACAAGTTGCTAGGGCCCCTTGGGTGGAGGGTGTGACACCTTTGAGGTGCTAACATTAAGAACTGCAAGATGGGCCTTTCCTGCCCCTGAGGACTGCTTTAAAAATTAGAGTTCCACCTCATGAAACTCAGAATTCCAGCATTTGAAATGTATTCCCTTGGGTTCCTTTTTGAAATGAAGATTGTGTTGGGATGAGTCACAGCTCCACAAACCCTGCTATGGGCTAAATCGAGTCCCCTTCTCTTCTCAATATTCATATGTTGAAGTCCTAACTCCCAGCCCCCAGTAACTCCGAATGTGACCTTATTTGAAGACAAGGTCTTTATAGAGGTGATTACGTTACATTGAGATCATGAGGGTAGGATCCTAATCCAGTATAACTGTGTCCTTGTAAGAAGACGATGTAAAGACAAGGGAGAAAATGGCCATCTACAAACCAAGGAGAGAGGCCTTGTATTAGGGTTCTCCAAAGAAACCAAACATAAAATGACATTTATTACAGAGTTGGCTCATGCCATTATGGGAGGCTGAGAAGTTTTATGATCTCCCATCTGCAAGGTGGTGCCCCAGGAAAGCAGGTAATATCAATTCCAGTCTGAGTGCAAAGGCCTGAGAAGCAGGAGCACTAATGGTGGAAGTCTCAGTCCGAGGGCAGGAGAAGACTGACGGCTCACCTCATTGCAGTCAGGCAATTGGATTGAGAGCACCAATTCAACAGCGGTCTGCCTTGTCTCATTTAGGCCCTCAACGAGTTGGATGAAGCCCATCCACACTGAGGAGGGCAGACTGCTTTACTCAGTCCACCAATTCAAATGCTAATCTCTTCCAGAAACACCCAGAAAGAAGGTTTCATCAGAGATCTGGCCATCCAATGGCTCAGTGACGTCAACACATAAAATGAACCACCACAGACCTGGAATAGATCATTCTCTCACAGCACTCAGAAGAAACCAACCCTGCTGCCGCCTTGATCTCTGACGTCAAGTCTCCAGGACTGTGAGAAAATACATTTCTGTCATTTACACCAACCTGTCTGCGGTTCTTACAGCAAACCTAAGACACTAATACCACCTCTCATCCATCCTCCCACGTGGGTAGAATGAAGGGCTGGGGAATATATTTTGTCATCTTCCATTTTGTGAAAACCACAGCGAAACATCTTCGGTAGTTGAAAGCAGGATTGCAATATGGAAAGACAAAGGGCTGCATTTGAATTCCAGCCTTGCTATTCTCTCTAGCTGTGCGACCAAGGGAAAGCGTAGTCATTTGTAAATGGGATAAAGATTTAGCCACTTCCCTATGTTGCAGCACTGATGTGAAAATTAGATAGAGTGGTTAGCCCATGCGCTGCCCATACAAGGACTAACTAGGCAAACGATAACCATGATCACCATTATTGTAAGGGGTAGATTTACCACTGGAGAGAAGAGAATGCTCAAGGTTTACTTTCTGTCCTTGCAAATCTTTCCCCTCGCAGCATTACAGTGGCGACCATGCAAACGATCTCACAGCTGTTGTGTAAGATATCTTGCCTCAAGCATTAGGAGTAAAATTGCCAAATAAATACAGGATGCCCAGTCAAATTTGAATTTTAAATAAATAATTTTTAGTATAAATATGTTCTAAAGATTGCACAGGACACATTTCTACTAAAAAAATTACTTGTCTGAAATTCAAATTTAACTGGGCATCCTGTATTTTTACTTGTTAAACCTGGCAATCTTAACCAGGAGAGATCTGCCCAAAGAAACAATTATTTGACATATGAACAAATAGTCCACTGCTGTTAAATCACCAAGTATGGAAATCCACAGTAAGTACTATGGGTGGTTGTCAGCTATAGATCAAACAACCCTAAATGCTCAGTGGCGTACAACAATAAACCTTTCCTTAGCTCAGACATTTAAGGGTGGGCTGAGTTAGGCTGGATTCAACTGGGGAAGCTTGGCCAAGGCAGCTTTGTTTCATGTGTCTCTTATCTTCCTCTTGGGAATGGTGGGCTAGCCTGGGCACACCCTTTGCTCAGGGATGGAAGAAGTACAAGAGACCTTGGAGCTGGCACACCATCACTTCCGTCTTATGTTACTGGAGAAAGCCAGTTGTATGGCCAAAGTCAAAGGATGGTGAAATGTACTCTGCCCAGTTAGTGGGAGGAACCACAAAGAAAGATAAAAGGTCTGGATAAAGGGGATGAAGAACTGGGGTCAATCAGGCAATGTACCATAGGAGTTAAGAGGTCAGGGCTCAGAGTCTCATGCCTGTAATACCAGTACTTTGTGAGGCTGTCTAGAGGATTGCTTGAGCCCAGGAGTTCAAGACCAGTCTGGGCAACATAGTGGGAATCTACCTCTAACTGCCCCCCAAAAATTAGCTGGGCATGGTAGCATGTACCTGGGGTTCTACCTACTTGAAAGGCAGAGGTGGGAATATCGCTTAAGCCCACTGAAGTGACCTGTGATTGCGCCACTGCACTTCAATCTGGGTGGCTGGAGTAGCTGGGGAAGGTTTGGTGGAACAGAGAACATGAGGGGTGGGTGGGATCTGGGTGAGAGGAAAGGATCAGCATGAGCAAAGTGTCAATTGATCCTCATCATCTGTTGCCTTTCTGTTTCTGCTTTCTGCCCTTCCCCTAGGAGGCAGACCTCCATCAAAGTGCACTAATTCATTAAGCAAAGCAATGTATTCCAAAGCAACACACAGTCTAGCATTCTCATTTCCCTGTCTCTAGACATCTGTCCTTTAGGGAACTTCCCAGAAGTTGAGGAGACAGGTCTATGAGCCTTGGGTTGGTTTGGCACGGGTGACAGTGTGAAAAGAGCTTCTGCTTTCTCTGTTGAGCTCAGAGAAAGGAAGTTTATAGTAAAGCCACATGCTAGGGTAAAGGAGACAGGATCACGTGGGAGCCCAGCAACAGGGAAAAGGGCTGAACTAGCCTCACAGGGACTGTGCTGGATTCAGGGCAATTCTGGGGACTAGCAGCCAGAGTTGGTGCACCGTTACATGTGCCTTGCCACTGGTAGAACTCGGCGGCTTCTGGCGTTTCTGCTTCTCCGTGTCCCCTCACATCTCACCAACAGCCTTCCTCACCCCCGCCCCGCCAACCCTCAACCTCATGCTTCACTGTGTGCAAGGTTCCTGCTTCCTCCCAATTTCAGCTTACTCGTAACTTCAGCTTCTAATGGTTCATCATTGCTGCAAATGTACAGCTTCTCTGTATGCCTTCTGTGTTGTGTTTGTCCTACCTGAGTCACTCATGATTTCCTGGTAGACCTTTCCAAGGGCAGGAATCAGAATGACCTGGCTTATCGCCACTAGGACCGAGCTTTTCATTCTAGGGCAGCCTGTTGCTGGGCTCCCATGGGATCCCATCGCCCTTACCCCTGCAAATGGCTTCACTATAAACTTCCTCTCTCTGAGCTCAGTGGAGGGGTGGAGGCTCTTTTCACACTGTCACCAGTGCCAAACCAACCCAAGGCTCATGCAGTTGCCCCAACTTCTGGGAAATCCCCTAAAGGACTGGTATCTAGAGACAGGGAAATGAGAATGCTAGATTATTTACTAGGAAAGCAAGAACAGTGCTCCCATCTGTATTAAAACATGAAAATACAGTGGACTCTTAAACACCTAGAATATGTCTGAAAAGACACATAAGAAACTGGTTCATGGTGGCTGTCTGTGGTCGGGAAGCTAGGGGTTTGGGGTGGGAAGGAGACTAATTCTTAACTGTAATACTATTTTGAACTCTTTGACTTCTTTTTAACCATGTGCATAATATATATATATATATATATATATATAATATATGGTTATATATGCATATATGATATATATGCATTATATGTGTGTGTATATCTATATTATGCATATATGATATATATGCATTATATGTGTGTGTGTGTATATATATATAATTTTTTTAAAGACAGTCTCACTCTGTCACCCAGGCTGGAGTGCAGCGATGAGATTATGGCTCACTGCAGCCTTGGCCTCTCCCAGTTCAAGCAAGTCTCCAATCTCAGCCTCCCAAGTAGCTGGGACTACAGGCATATGCCACCATGATGGCTAATTTTTGATTTTTGATTTTTTGATCCCAGAGATGGGGTCTGGCTATGTTGCCCAAGCTGGTCTCAAACTCCTGGATGCAAGTGATCCTTTCACTTCAGCCTCCCAAAGTACTTTTCAACTAAAAAAGGAAAAAGATGTCTGGAGGAGAGACCTTTGCTCAGCATGGGTGAAGGAAGTTCAGTATGTATAACTTGTTCAAGCTGAGGACAGGCAGGTTTCTTTGAGCCACTTGGTCATATCCTTGCCACTTCCCCCTGCTTCCAATCCAGGGTAGTCTTATTTCAACCAGGGATGGACATCTTACTGCAAAAATGTCCTCTTTCTTTTCTGACTGCTTCAGCCTCAGACTCTGTTGTGGCTTTGAACACCTTCCTCAGATATCTTGAAGTGTTTAGAAGATTATAATAGTAACAGTAATAATAGCTTACATTTATTAGGCACTCAGGCCAGGGTACCAGGCACTGAGAATTTTTCATGGATTATTTTACTTAATTTTCAGAGCAAACTATGAGTTAGGCACTATGATTACTTCTATCTTTATAGAAGTGGAAACTGAGTTGCAGAGAGGCTGAGTTACCCGCCCACAGTCACACAGCTAGGAAGAGGTGAAGCCAGGATTTCCATACTAACATCCCGTATTCAGTCTCTTCCTGCTTGAAATACTTAGTGTGGTTTCTGTTTTCCTGGCTGAACCCTGGCTGATGTAGGTACTATCCAAGAGAAAGAGCTGACTCAAGATGCTCCAAGGATTCATGGGAGAAATCAGACTGAGGAGGCAGCAGGGAGTATGCAGGGATGTGGGTGAATGCACACGTATGAGTATTGTATTGGTCAGGGCCTAGTCAGGAGACAGAAACCACGTAATTATTCCAACAGGGAAGACAGAATAGAAAGAATTATTAACTAGGAACAGGGGATTGGCTATTACTTAGAGAGTAAAAGAGAACTCTAACAGATCTAGAATAAACTTAGAAGAGGTGCCCCTCTTTGGAAAGGGTGGGGCTGAGGCACTGAATGGTGTAAAAGTTTGCTGAGGTCAAGGTCAAACAGGTCAACCCTGGCAACCGCTGGGTGTGAACCAAACTCACTGGGAAGCTTCCTGCCATCGAACCTGCCAGGAGGTTACTGAAGAGAACCTTAGCTGGGAAACTTTTTGGGGAGCTGCCCCAAGGTGCTCCTGAACTTTTGTGGGGGTGACAGTCACTAGATGTTCTACATGTGGGCCAAGCATTAGAGCTTTGCCAGAGTAAGAAAAGGGGAAGGCACTCCAGAACCAGGAAGAGAAGTCCCTTCCTCCAGTGACGCCTCGCCAGCGCTCTCTACTGACAAAGTTTAACATCGTGCCAGCTAACAAGGGCAATATTAACAGGTTCAGCTTCAGTTATCACAAGCAGGGAAATTAAGGGAGGATGTACAGCAGACAGGCAATACATGGGAAACTGGTGTAGTGGGTACTTACTCACAAGTCAGTTTCCTTTCAACACACCTGCCTCGTTGCCCTGGGGAAATGTCTTAACTTGAGAAGTTTCCCCAAAAAATATATTTTGCGAGCCCTTTCCGCATTTATAATCCTGTGCTAGGCACTGCGGGGATCATCATATGCAGTTCCTTCTTTTCTGGAATTTCTAATCAAGTTAGAGAGAGGGAATGCACCTTAATGTTCTTGAAATACACCCTATGCTTGCCTGCCTGCCTGTCTTTGCTGGCAGTTTCCTTGGTCTGCAAAACCCTCTTATTTCCACCTGTGAACGTACTTCCAGTCTCCAGCTACTACTACCTGTAAAACCATGCTTCATGTCTCTCTGGCTGCCTGGTAATAAAATGGTCTGGCCTTGTCATCTCTCCACTAGATTAGAGGCTGGCTGAGGATGGAGCATACAACCTTGCTCACTGTAGGTGCCAATAAAGAGTCAGTTTAGCCAATGGCTTCGGCCAGGAGGGGCTGGCTCCCTTCTGGCTGGCGAGTATGAAAAAGGGTGGCAGACCAGAGGGTCAAAGAGTTATAACTTCTTATAACTTCTTCTTTTTTTTTTTTTAATTGAGATGGAGTCTTGCTCTGTCACCTAGGCTAGAGTGCAGTGCTGTGATCTCGGCTCACTGCAACCTCTACCTGTTCAGTTCGAGCGAGTCTTCTGCCTCAGTTTCCTGAGTACCTGAAACTACACCATGCCTGGCTAATTCTGTAGAGACAGGGTTTCACCATATTGGCCAGGCTAGTCTTGAACTCCTGACCTTGTGATCTGCCCACGTCAGACTCCCTATGTGCTGGGATTACAGGCGTGAGCCACTGCACCCAGCCACCTTCTCCTTTTTGTGTTCACATACCCCCAGCAGAACCAGAGGCCTCACTTCCTAACCACTTTCCTTTTATTTCTCTACCTTGATGTGGGTGGATCAGCAGTAGATTAATTCCCACAAAGCTGGATATAAATCAAAGTCTTATAAGTTCAATTCTATTTTAAATCCTTGGGTAGCAGGGTGACAGGTGTGGGAACTTTGCTGTTTAAAGGAACTTCATAATTTATGGGAACCCAATAGTCATTCATGTACTGGGTTTGGTAAATCAAAGCCCACTTACGGTGACCTCAGAGAAACCTGAATAAAGGTGTTCTTGGACTCTTAAGCAGCTTGGAGCTGGAGAAGAAGGGAATGTTCCTAGGAAGAGTCTGTGTTAGGCTGGAATTCAGAGCTTTCATTATTCAGAGCTGGAAGGGGTGCTAGAAACCAACCAGCCTGGACCCTATAGCTCTCAGTAACAGCTTACTGCTTGATTCATTTGGGATCAGAGGAGACCCGGTGGAGTGTACTGGAAGATGTTCCGCACTGGGGACAGGAGTCCTGGGGTTCTGGTCCCAGCTCTGCCATTAGCCAAGCCAAGACTTTGGCAAGTCATTGAAATCCTCTGGGGGTGCAGCTTCTGCATCTAAAAACAAGGGCAATTTTGCCTGCTCTGGTCCCTATGGGGCTGTTATTTTTTCCACCTTACAATATATGGGCTTGGAGCTTAGTTATGCAGCTGCTGCTGGTGCTGCTCTCAAGCATCCCTTTAGAATTTGCTTTCTTGATTCCAGTTGCACAGACTGGCTTAGCTGAAAGATAGCGGAGGGTTTCCCTATGACATTGTTGGAGTCTCCCTCAATAAAGCCTCCTTGAACGTTTCATCTGACATCCTTTTTTCATTTTGCATAAATTAACACAAAATAAGCTTATTCCTCCAAAGAACTCTCCTCTGTTTGCACAAGCTCTATCCTCCACCCACACCCCTCAGCAACAATAAGTGGGTAACCACGTGCAGCTCTGTGATGCAAGTGTTGACCAATACTGCCCTCTTGTGGTCCTTGCTTAACCTTGGTGAGAGGTTTTCAGCTTAGTTGTCCAGGGATTCCTGGTCCTGGCCCTTTGCAGAATTATCAGAAGGTCACCCCAGAAAAGCTGAACCAACAAGACCCTTGGGAGGGGTTTCAGCTTCAGAGAATTCCCGGTGGCAACCCAGGTCGGTAGCACTGGCTTTGTGGAGGTCTGTGTTCCACTGGGGAGATGAAGGTGGGAGGAGGATGTCACAGGAATGCCTGGGAGCTGGATCCAGACAGAACCATGCAAGTGAGACAGACCATGGAAGGAGCCTGAAGTATGGGGGCATTCGGGGTTTGGGACACCTAACAGGAGGCAGTAAGCAGCCATCCCAGCAGGCAGGTGCAGCATAGCCTCAGGCTCCTTCCAGCAGCCAGGAGGCATCGGCAAAGCTGCAGCAGTAAGGAGCTGGCTTTGTCCTGGGGCTTGGGGTAGGACCTTCAGACCCTTGAAGGGATGTAGGGTTAAGAGCTGGGGCATGTGAAGTGGACTAACGCAGGAGGGGGCGGGGTCTGGCAGGGAGTCATGTTCAGGGCTGAGGAAATCAAGTGACGGGCCAAGAGCAGGCATACAGGCCTTGAACTAGGGTAGTGGGTGGGACTCAGTTGCCAGATTTGGGGGTTAGGGTAGGGCAGGCGTGGCCCGGGGGTAACCTGTGCTATAGGTGCTGGGTATTCCCACAGGTGGATGAGAGGCCCCCTGGGTTGACCAGAGTCCGCAGAGGTGAGCCAGATCTATGGGAAGGGAGTCAGTTGCCCAGCTGCAAGGCAGGGGTGGTGAGCTGGACTATGGGAAGGGCGTCAGTTGCCCGGCTGCATGGCAGGGGTGGTGAGCCGGACCATGGGAAGGGAGCCAGTTGCCCGGCTGCATGGGAGGGGTGGTGAGCCGGACCATGGGAAGGGAGTCAGTGCCTTGGTTGCATGGCAGGGGTGGTGAGCCGGACCATAGGAAGGGAGTCAGTGCCTCGGCTGCATGGCAGGGGTGGTGAGCCGGACCATGGGAAGGGTGTCAGTGCCCCGGCTGCATGGGAGGGGTGGTGAGCCGGACCATGGGAAGGGAGCCAGTTGCCCGGCTGCATGGGAGGGGTGGTGAGCCGGATCATGGGAAGGGAGTCAGTGCCTTGGCTGCATGGGAGGGGTGGTGAGCCGGACCATGGGAAGGGAGTCAGTTGCCCGGCTGCATGGGAGGGGTGGTGAGCCGGACTTATGGGAAGGGAGTCAGTGCCTCGGCTGCATGGCAGGGGTGGTGAGCTGGACCGTGGGAAGGGAGTCAGTGCCTCGGCTGCATGGCAGGGGTGGTGAGCTGGACCATGGGAAGGGCGTCAGTGCCTCAGCTGCATGGGAGGGGTGGTGAGCTGGACCATGGGAAGGGAGTCAGTTGCCTGGCTGCATGGCAGGGGTGGTCAGCCGGACTATGGGAAGGGAGTCAGTTGCCCGGCTGCATGGGAGGGGTGGTGAGCTGGACCATGGGAAGGGAGTCAGGGCCCCAGCTGCATGGGAGGGGTGGTCACTCCAAACCTGTGTTTAGTTCTTTGTAAGTTTCCATGTAAGACCTGAGTTTGGTTAATTCTGGATCACTTGGCTTGTTTCTTCTCTGCCAAACCCAGCAGAGCCTGCATCCACCCCAGATAGCTTGGGCCCTGCCCCTTCCCTAACCTTGCACCACCGGAGCCTGCTCTGAGCCCCAGTGTAACTTCCTTGTCAGAAAAAGCAAAGCTGGCATGGGAGCTCCACCTCTGAGAGGGATCCCACCTAAGGAATCATGCTAACTCATGGTGACGGGTCACACGTGGTGACATGCCACTCTTCCCAGGCATATTTGCCTTTGTAATGAGACCTCTTAACCCAATGATGAAGTTTTAGGTATAGAGGCAGATTAATGAGAGAGATGACTGGGAGTTAGGGTAACGCTTCTCAGACCCCTTTCCTGTGCCACAAGATGATGAACACCTATTAGCTTAAAACACAAGCACTTAATGTAGGTCCCTCCATAAAAACCCAAACACTGGCTATGGCTGTGTTGGGTGTCTGCTAGTTAAGAGGCTGCCTCAGTTACTGGCAGGTTCAAAAATGGCTCCCTTTGACAGGGACTGAATCAGCACCTGGGTTTTATCTGAGGTTTAGAGGAGTTCTGAACATGGCTTTTCTTTCAGAGGTCAACTATTTGGGCAGTGCTTCCCACAGAGGATTTCCCAGGAAGCCAATCTCAAGGGAGGTACCATGAAGATCAAGTTTCCATGACTGGGAAATTTAGGAAGTTCTGAACACCATAGCTGCCTGCTAGAAATTCATGATTCACATGTTGTGCTGAGGCGTCTGAGACGTCTGGCATTGAAGGGAACTGGTGGATTATTGTTTAATGCAAATTTCCCCAAGTTTATTTGACTCTAAACTCATTACCCCTGGCGTGCTCTGTGTTTCCATCCCTCAGAACTAGCTTCCCACACAACCCATGGGCAACCTGCTCTGGTGATATTAGAGAGTGGATCGAATAAAGCTTTGGCCTGCAGAAGCTGCTAGAAAGCCTCTGACCTTGGTGTCCACTACCTGCAACTTCAAAGGGCTTCCACAGCAGCCCCAATCCACCCCTAGAATCGCCCTTGAGTGCCTTGGGTCACATACCTGCAACATGAGATTGGAAGTAGGGTTGCCAGAATTAGCAGGTAAAAATAGAGAAGGACCAGCTACATTTCAGATCAATAATGTTTTAATACAAGTATATCCCAGGCAGTATCTGGCAAGCTTTTGTGAAAGATGCCTGAGAGGTATGGGGAAGCCTCTGGGAACAGGTGAACCCTAAGAGGTCTAGGGAACAACTGTGCTGGGACCTCAACTTCGTGCCCTGATGCCACCACCACCACCAGTCATTTATGAGGGCATGTATGTGGTAGGCCTTGGGCTAGGGGTCCACGTGCACGACCTCGTTGCATTCATTTCATGGGGGATTGTGACTATCACCTCTATTTATGTGTGAAGAAACTGTGGCTCAGAAACGTTAAGTGATTTGCTCATGCATGTCATACAACTCTTAGGTAGTAAATTTGAGATCCAAACCCAGGTTTGTTTTACTCCAGAGTCTGGTTTTTTTTCTTCTTTCTCTTGGCCTTGGCCCCATCACACACATGTGGACTGACATACAGACTCCCCAGCATTGCCTTGAAACAGATCCCATAACCCTTTACCTCTCGCCCTTCTCTAAGTTACCCTGCAAGCTTACACATGACCAGTATCCTACTAACAACATTGCTGACTCAGGGGGATGAAGGAAGTGGTGGAAGTTTCGATTTGACAACACTTAATTGAATCTTCTCTGCTCTTAATTTTTGATTTTTGCTGCTCCCCATTGGTCAGATGTCACCTTCTGTTCCCCTTGGACCATTTCTCCTTTTTGTCCCAAGCAGACTTCCTCTCTGGGGGCCTTGCAGCCTGTGGTACATTTCTTTAGTGCACCACTCACATCCAGATGTTTCTATTGGCTCACGTGTTTCTGTACTTCCAGACTGCAGGCTTTTCTGGGACAGGGACTGTTTGATTCATGTCTTCCCCAGCACATAGGTGCTCACCTGATGCTTGTTGGATGATAAGTGAGGTCAGACATGCTGGAAATGGCAAAGAAGTGTATCTTTGTTGAAGAAAGTGAAACCTATCATTGATTTCTTGCCATTCAAGAGTAATTTTCTTGACGGCCCTCTCCTGGTTGACAGGATCATCTCCCTGGCAGCAGTACTGCCTTCGTCCACGAGATGGCAGGCGAGGCCAGCAGGAAGGTGGCGGTCTGAGCCAGGTCAGAGCAGGTCACCAATATTTTTCACAAAATGCAGGAACCACTTTGCCAACCGTATAAATCCATATTGTGAGTGAGAGGTGGGCTTGGAGGCGGGTCCTCTGGCTGACCCAGTGAAAAGGAGTCTCTTGGAAAGGATGTTTGAAGGGAAGTTGTAACAGCAAGTCGTGAAGGAGCTGCTCTTCATAAACCCCCTTTGATTAGTGTGCCTTGACACTCCAAGGGGAAGGAAATCAATAGGAAGCCCTCAAACTCCAGTGATCCAGGACAACCTCCCCCTTGCCTGGCAAAGCTCCTTGGCTTTGGAAATCGCTTCTGGCTCTATGGCCCCTGAGGGATCCTCCTCTCCACTCTCCAGTTGTATAGAAGTTTCCAAAGGAGCCACATCCCTCTGTGCACAGGTCTGTGCTTGCCCCAGAGGTCAGTAAAGACTTTCTGGCGAGCTGACTACAAAGAGGTGACAGCCTGATAAAATGGCCTGGGGACTTTCCAGAAGATAGGAATTTGCCAGATAGCTCTCTTGGGGGGCCCACCGATACCTTCCCCCCAAAGCCCGCTGTAATGACTAAGGCAAGGCCAGCCTTTCCCACCCCCACCACGGGGGGCATAGGTGTGGCCGTGGGAAGAGGTGAAACGCCTCAAGCTTGTGCCAAAACAGATTCTAAGGCTGCAGCCGTCCCCACCCCTCCCATTTTTCTTCTGACCTAAATCCTCCCCTGAATCTGAGCTGGGCTCCCAGCCAGGGTGTCAGCCGTGGACAAAGGCGCCCTGTTTTGAAGGCCTGGCTACTGTGTTTTCCTGAACCATCTGACAAATGGTGTTGGACTCCCCCAAGTCAACGTGATAACAGAAATATACAACAACGGCAGTTGCCTCAGTCTGACCTTCCAGGAAACCAGAAACACTGTCCCTCAAGTTTCTACCACATGGCAGTGGGGTTGCTTATAGGAACAGCCCACTCCTCTGCCTCAATCCTGGCTGACCACGTGGTGGGTGCTGGGCTGGAGCCTTCCTCAAGCTGAGCTTGTCCTATTTTTTCTGGCTGACTGGGGAGCCAACCACTAGTCACTGCTTTTCCTCAGGGTCTTTGGACCGTGAGTGAGTGATGTCTTCAACGATGGCCTGTTGTCCCCTCCCCCTGCTGCTGGCACCTCCTCCTCCTCTCTAGTGCCCTAGCTCTTCTGCCTCTGGCATTGCAGAAAGAATGAGAAATGACTGGGCTGGGTTGGACACTAGGGTGAGTTCTGCTGAAGCTACCCATTGCTGTGCCACTGTGGGATACAGATCAAGGCACAGTTTCTGCTTCTGTAAAATGAGGATAATAAGACATGCCTCATCTAACTTAGTCATCTGGAGGCCATGCTCACATACGTGGTACAGATGACAAATGGGGTGTGCATTCAAGGTGGACAGGGCTCTCTGTGGGCCTGGAAGGTGGAGGGAGGTGGAGGAGGGTGGGAAGGACGGGAGGGATTCAGACATATCAAAATATGGGGGAGACTGTGCCAGGTGGAGTAATGGTGGGAACAACAGCACAGTGACAGGAATCTACAGAACCTTTCTAAGGGACAGTGAGTACGTCATTCTGGCTTAATCGAGTGCACTCGGAATGGGGACATGAGCCTGGAAACTTGGTAAAAGATCCAATTATAGAGGGCCTTGAAATCCCAGCTCATTATTTTGTGGAACATTGCAAATTTATGAGGAAGGATCACATGCAAAGTCGTGTTAGGAAGATTACTGTGGCTTTTGTGTATGGGAGAGGCTGGAGGGGCCCATTTAGGAGGTGATTATAAGTTCTGGGCCAGAGAGGAAGATGTGTGAGACTGAGATGGTGTCGGGGGGACAGATGTAAAATCCTCCTGTAGGAAGAATCCAACTTAGTCATCTGGAGGCCATGCTCACATACGTGGTACAGATGACAAATGGGATGGGCATTCAAGGTGGACAGGGCTCTCTGTGGGCCTGGAAGGTGGAAGGAGGTGGAGGAGGGTGGGAAGGACAGGAGGGATTTAGACATGTCACATTATGAGGGAGACTGTGCCAGGTGGAGAAATGGTGGGAACAACAGCACAGTGACGAGAATCTACAGAACATTTCTGCCTGGGTTCAGGCCTCAGAGACTAGGGGAATGGTGGTACCATGGAGAACCAGAGAAGGCCACAGAGGAAGGCTGGGTCTGGGCAGAAAGTTCACCTTCAAAAGTATTCTACCAGGAGCGACTGTGTTCATTTGGCTACACATAAGCAGTGACAGGTGGGAAAGAGAGGGAGCCCACAGTCAGAGAGGACTCCTCTGACGATGCTCCTCGCCATTCTGGTCTCCTCATGCTCTCAGAAGGCAGTCTCCACCCTGACCCTGCATCCTGACTCAGCCTCTAGCTATCAATCAGTTTCATAAATGGGCCGGCTGGCCTGGCTCTCTGCTAAGCTCTGACCCTGGCCTATGTAAAGAGATCCCTGGCCAGAATGAGCCGTGTCTTTGGCTGGATTTTGCTTCACTAGGGGCTGCTGTTCTTCCCTCTGCAAAGCCAGGGCTCAACTGCTTTGAGGGTAGGTCAAGAGCTTAGCCCCATTAGGCAGGCTTCATTTGGGGAGTAGAGACCAGAAATTCTGCTCAAGAAGAAGGGGAGACCACAAATATGGTAGGAAGTTTTCTGGGAAGAATGAAAGGAAGCAAGAGGTATTTCTTCCTTCCAGTTTGGGCCTTTCAGCCAGCTACTCCTACGATTGATGGAGACATTTATCTGCTGCAGTTTTCTTGGAATCACCAATCTCTCATCAGTGCTTAGCACCCCTCAGGAGAACACTGCTGGCATTATGAGGTGTGCATTTTAATTCTAAGAGAGTTGCAGGTGCAGGCAAAATGCTGATTAAATATGGAACTGGCGAGAGAAGATAGGTATAAGAGCCTACAGAAGAGCTGGGGGTTGGGGAGAGGTCCCAGCTCTGCTGCTGACTGAGTCTCCTCCTCCCTCCAGACTTCAGTTTTCTCACCTGTGAAATGAAAATACTGGGCTAGAGGATCTCCAAGCTTCTTTTGTACCCTGCCATTCTGACTGGTTTTGTGCCATGGTCCCTACCTGGAGCTGGGTTTTGTGGGCAATGGTGGAGAAAAAAGCACAGAATTTGCTGTCTGGACAAGGCAGCCACAGAATTGGCTACCATGAGCCACTCATAAGCTTTTAGATCAGTCTGAATCAGCTGAACAGAATTCTGATCTTGTAGGCCAGATCCTACCAGGCCTACCAAAGCTAAGTTTAATAAATAACTTAGGCCAGGTGCAGTGGCTCACGCCTGTAATCACAGCACTTTGGGAGGCTGAGAGGGGAGGATCCCTTGAGACCAGAAGTTGAAGATCAGCCTGGGCAATGGTAGAGAGACTCTGTCTCTACCAAAAAAAAAAAAAGACTTTTAAGAGCGATAGTCTCCATATGCTGCCATGGGATCATATATCAAAAGAAGAGATGGTTAAAGACTAATTTTCAAATATTTTCAGAAGCAATGCTGCCCTTTTTTAAAGGAAAATTTATGTAGACTTCAGATAAAACAGATACAGCTCTGGCTGTTTTGGTAGAAGGGGCCTAGAGGATGGCTCGGCACACCCTCTTCTCACCTGCCCGACCCCCTGTCTCTGCCATGGAACCCACAGACTCTGAGCAGTGCAGTTTGAACATGACCAACCCAGGAGTCAATCTAATGTCAGATATGGGGACAAGTGAGGTCCCTGATTCCAGATCCATATTATGCCGCTGCCTTTTTAAAAGTCACTTCAAGAACCAGTACGTCAATTCTCCTTCTGTGTCTGCTATGAAACTTACATTGAAGATAAACAATGTGTGTTTCATTGAGCATTGCACAGTGTCCACTGTGGAAGTCCTCCACACCTCTCTAAGACATTTTTCAGCAATTCTTATTAGGAAAATCTTTATCTTTTCCCCACGAACTGAAACATCTCTCAGCTCTTTGTTCTAAAACAACACATAAAACTTTTATCTTCTGCTAGAGGTACGTTGCCATGGTAAATAAGATGCACGTCACTTAGTGTATTTCCACCTTTGCAGTGGTGGGGCTGCTGTGGAACCACACAGTTAGCATCTATTTCAAGCTCCTGTGTCTTTCTGTACCTAAGAGGCTGGAAAATTGAAAATGGCATTTCCTAGATTCTGCTGCTCCTCGTATTCTGGATTTAAATCAGTTTCCACAATCCGATGCATCAATGCGCTCTCTAGAAAGAGGACATGGAACAGAGGCCATCTTCATGCTGTGCTGGCTCTTGCTGGTGGCCAGCACATCTCTAAGGTATGGGCGTTCCTGCAGTGGTGACTCAATGTCCGGCTGTTAGCTTCATAGGCATCATGGCATGGCAGCAGAAGTGTAATGGCTCCCCGATCCTGAGATTGGAAATTTGGCAGTGTGTTCTTGATTTCAACAATTCTGTGTGCTGAGCTTTGATTCTCTGCCTTCCTGATTATCGCAGAGATGGCATCTCCCCTGGTGGGTGAGTTAGGTGTCACGGTTCTGAATATTACTTCTGATGTCCCAGTCTAGGGCCCTCTTCTCCTCCCGTGTCCAAAACTCATTCTGTAGTCTTCAAATTCTCTATGTCATGGCCTTTTTGCTTAAAAACCCAACACCCAAGAGTAGATTCTACTTTCTGAACTTGAACCCTGACTGATACTCCTTAGTCACCAGGATGCTTAGATCCAAGTCTTGCTTCTTGCTCCTTACTTCTTGTTGAAGTTTCATAGGGTCTCTGAGCCTCAATTTCCATATCTATCACTTCACAAAAGTAGTAACCTCATTATAATTGTTTCTTTGTATGTCTCCCTATTGGTTCTACTTCCCTCAGTGACAAATGGCTATTTGAGGTTTTACGCTTATGGAGCCCTTTTCCTTATTATACTGGACCCTCACAGCCCACATGAGAGGCCAATAGGGAAGGCTTATTAGAATTAGAAGACCACATGGTCATTGCCATGGTTGAGGTATATACAAAATGTGGTGGGTGCCTAGGCGGGATGCTTTGGGTGGCTTGAAGGAGTTGGACGAGGCTTTAGAGGACATGGCATCTGAGCTTCAAATGGTGAGATGTGTAGAGACAGATGGGCACTGAAGGGACTTAACCATCAGAGGGAGAAGCACCCACAAGGGAATGGAGGCACCCTCAGGAGAGAAGGCACGTGGTCCCGGACTCTTGGAGGAATGGTGGTGGCTGGAGATGAGCCTTACCTAGAGGGCCTGTGTGAAGGGCCTGGCGTCCCTGCCCAAGGGGAGTTTAGATTTTCCCTGTAGATGACTGAGAGGCGAGGGAGTTGAAACACTGTGGAGGATGGCCTGGAGGGGTGAGATTCAGAAGCAGAGAGACTGGAGGAGGCTGTGATGGCAGTTCAGATAAGAGGTGATCAGGAGGTGGCAGTGATAAGGGGATTGGTGACCAATCAGATGTAGAGGGTCAGAGAGAGGAAATGGCAGAGGACCACCTCTGGGTTTCTGGCTTGGCCAACTTGGTGAATGGTGCTCACTCAAAAAGCAAGCTCTGGACAAGGAGCTGCTTGGCCATGTTGAATTTGCAATTGTCTGTTAATCAGTTGGTTGGCTAGGTCTGAAACTTGAGAGAGATCTGTGTGCAGGTATATATTTTAGAGTTGTTCAGTGTTCAGGTGGCAGTGACACCTTGGGTGTGGATGATTTATTTTTAATTTTTTTATTTTTATTTTTAGAATGTGAAGAATGAGGGAGGATTTAAGATATAGCTAATGGTACTCAGTACTTAAAGAGACCTACAAAAGAGACAAGGGAGGAGTGGCCTGAGGCAAAGAAAGAAAATTAAAGGAGGAGAGAGGTTCAAAGAAGACGCAGTGGTTAGCACTGTCAGAACTGCAGGGATATCCAAGGTGAGGACCCGAAAGTTTCTTTTGGGTTCAGCAGGTCACTGGGGACCTTGGCAATTTGATATATTTTCCATATATATATATATATATGAGTGCCTACTATATGCCAGGTACTGTGCTTAGAGCTTAGGCTATCCAAGTGAATAATTCCATTCTAGAGGGAGAAGATAGCTAACAAAGAATGAATGCAACAAACAAGTATACTTGTAGCATGTTAGAGGCACATTTATATTTATAGGTAAGAGCTATAGATTTAAAAAAGCAGAACATATACAAAGGAAATCAGGAATGTTGGGCAGGGGGTTTAATTTTAAATATGGTAGTCATGAGGTTACATTTGAGCAAATACTTGAAAGTTGTTGAGGGGCTGACCATGTAAATATCTGAAAAAGGCATTTTAGAGAAAAAGCATAGCCATTAAAAAGGCCTTCAGGTGAGCCACGCCTGGCATGCTCTAAAAACTACCAAGGAAGGCACCTGGGGTGGGTGAGTAAGGGAGAGTAGCAGGAGATAAACTCAGGGAGGTAAGGGTAAAGTAGAGGCAAATCTTCCAGGGCCTTGTAGGCTATGGAAGGAATTTGGCTTTTGGGGGCCTTGGAGAGTTTTGAGTCAGGGAATAACATGGTCTAAATTACGCTCTGGCTACCCTGTTGGTAACAGGGTGTGGGGAGGGTGGGGTCACACAGGGAGACTTGCTGTTATAGGAATCCAGGCAGCTTGGGTCAGGGTGGTGGCAGGGAGGTGGTCAGAAGGGGTCAAATTTTGGATATACTTGGAAGGCAAAGCCCTAAGAAATCCTGAGAGACTGGGATGTAGAGGGCAAAAAAAAAAAAAAAAAAAAAAAAGAAAAAGGTGACTTTGTATTTCTTAGCATGAGCAACTAGGATGGCTTTGCCCTCAACGGAAGTGGTGAAGACTATGGGTGAAAATGGTTTGGGTTCAAAAATCATCATCAGATGTTCAGCTTTGGACGTGTTGAGTTTGAGCCATCCATTAGACATCCAAATGCAGATGTGGACTAGGCACTTTTAGTAGCTGAGAGGGGTGGAAGCTGCGTTGGTGGTGCTCACCTTGGGGAGGAAATGTAGGTGAGAAAGTGGAGGCTGAAACTGTAGACCACGTGTCCCATGAGCTTGGCTGTGAAAGAAGGGTGTGCTCTATGGTGACGGTGGGAAAGAGGGATGGGTTGAAGGAGACCTTTTTTTTTTTTTGCCATGGACTCACTCTTACCCAGGCTGGAGTGTAGTGCTACAATAATAGGTCACTGCAGCCTAAACCTCCTGGGCTCAGGTGATCCTCCCATCTCAGCCTCCTGAGTAGCTGGGACTACAGGCATGCACCACCACACCTGGCTAACTTTTGTATTTTTTTGTAGAGATGGGGTTTCATCATGTTGTTCAGGCTGGTCTCAAATTCCTGGGCTCAAGTGATCCTCCCATCTTGGCCTCCCAAAGTGCCAGGATTACAGATGTTGAGCCACTGTGCCTGACCAACACTTTTTAAAAGAGAAGATGCATGAGCTTGTTTATGGAAAGAAGTAAAGAATCCAGTGGGAATCCAGAGGTTGACAGTCATCGAAGAGGTAGCCAGGTCCTTGAGGAGTCAGTGACAACAGATACATCTGAACATCCAGATGTCCCTTCCTTTGAGGAAGGGTACAGTGAAGGACATATGGAGTCGGATTTCTATGGGGTGGCGATGGAGGGGGAGGGAGTTGGGCGATATTTATTTATGTTTCTGTAAAATGAGAATTAGGGACAACTAAGAGAAGAGAAATTGGGTTGGGAACTTGAGGAAAAACATATATGTTTAGAAGAGTCCCTGAGGAGACAATTGAGGAGAAGCCAGAAGTGTTGATGGTACAGCTGACACCATAAATTTGTGGGGCATCATTCTTCCCCATAGTGAGATAATTTCTAGCAACCCAAAAATTAACCCCGGTCTAGAAGGAGGATATTTAAATCAATCCAGGACTTGGAGTTTATTGGGGGTAGATATGATAGAAAGACAAGAAGATGACAGTGCCGAGGTGGCTGACAAGAGAACAATTGAAGTGGAACCTGGTAGGGTATTGGCTGGATGCAGAAGTGAAGTCAGAAGGTGCAGGTAGATATGGAGAGCCAGGTAGAGTCAGGAGCTCAGAGGCCAAGGTGTAAGGGCAGAGAGTAAGTGTAGTGGGAGGACCTGAGTGAGAGCTGGAGGGATGAGAGGCTCTGATCTGGTGTGCAATTGAGATGAAGACTTGAATGATGAGGTAGTTCTTGTTGGTGTTGAAGATATGACTAGGAGGAGGGTGGGCAGCCAGTATAGAAAGGGAAGAGTCACTGGAGTTAAGAATGTTAAGGACCTGGAGACTAGGATGTTCAGTATCATTTACATGATAAACAATTCTCCCAAGATGGTGCCAGGAATTAGGGTGAAAAGGAAATCATTTGGTCTGGTCGATAAACCCCTCAATCTAAGTGTGGAAAGTCTAGGCACTCCCTAAAGAAAAGTGACAATGAGTAGTTGAGGACAATGTGATGGTTGGCTTTGCCACCAAGGAAAGAGAGGGGTTTTGCCCAAAAGCTGAAAAGGAATGGCCTGGTAAGTTAGTTTCTCTTCCTGAAGTCTCTCTGCTGATTTTTTTGCATCTCTGACAGCCTGGATTCTGTTTGGCCTCCTACTATTACTGACTTTTTTACAAGTTTCTTTCTTCCATAACACTGTTAGGTCCTTCAGGACAGGTACAATGTGCCCTCATGCTGTAAATATTTAATGAACGTCGGTTTACAAATGGAAGGTGGGCCAGACTGTGATTTATGTTGGGTATGTTGCCTGAAACCAAATGGGTAAGAGCTTTATTTTTTGTCTACCAATTTGCGTCTTCAACAGAAGCACCCCCTTCCCAGTGTTCAAGGTCTGATGATTTCTGGACTCACATGAAAAACAAGAGAGATGTAAGAGTCTCTTCTTTGTCACCCCCTGAGACCTTGATCTAGACGATTTCATGAAACCTGAGTTTGCTCAGGCTCCTGGTGACCTGACAACTGATGGGGAAACACAAGAAACTGGAGAAGATGCCAAGCCCAGAAATGGCGGCTGGAAACCAAAGATTCTAACAGAAGATTACTTGTACAATGAACAGCAAGCCGAATGCAAAGGCAAATATTTAATTTTAGGTGGAGCCTTATTTTCCTTATGTCAGAATAACAGAGACCTTGGATCAAAGCCTCTGGGACTAATGACAAAAAAATTAAATTAAGTGTAATTATATGCCGCTCAAAGACTCCTGGGAAGCCATTCGAATATGCAAGTTCCTTTGTGAGAGGTAGAGTTAGTTCTCCCTGATTGAGAAAGGCAAACTGAGGAGAAGGTGGGCTGAGTGGACATAATTGTATTTGATAAACTCAATTACTACTTCTCAGCAACTGTGATGTGTCCTGCTAATACAATGGAAAAATGATTATGTGTTCTATCCCTTTGATGATCCAAGTGAACAAAAGTAGAAATAACAAAGTTTCTTGAACCTGGCAACTTCAAGGCAAGACCAGATCCTAAATTATGGAAGATATTTCAGAACGCATTAATACAGATTGGACTGACCTACTTAGCTTGTTTGTGGATGGCAGATACCTGAATGCCAGGAACAAAGGGACATTGGTATCCCCTTGAAGCCAGGTACTAGGTCTCTATTTAGTCTCCTGTTGCACACAGCATAGGCACTGCCCATAGTTGGTTTGGAGAATGCTCTGTTTCTGTCCCCTGAGTAATGAGGCCTTGCTGCTTTTTGGACATAGTTGTATATATAGTAGTTGCCTCTGGTGTTTTCTCTTTGGGGTGGTTGTAAAAGGCAGCTTTAGTTCACACATTGATTCCATGTTAGCCCTTAGAGACTTAGATATGTAAAAATTAGCAAACAAATCCAAAACAAAATCTTTACCTTAAGCCAAAAACTAGCTACGGCTTGAATTGGATTAACAGCATTCTTTTCATAGTGCTATGAGTGCCAATACATATTTTGCCTTTCCAGTTTTTTAAAACCTATCTTTGTCCTAACCTTCAGACTCCCATGTGTAGCTGTTCCCTGACTGCTTCTGCAGGCACTCAGATTCGATCCCCTTTTCCTCCTCCTAAACCTTCTCCTTCTCTCCACCTAAGCCTCCACTGTCCTCAGCAGCCCCCATACTCTCAAAACTCCTGGGAGTAACCTAGAGTCACTGTTTTCTCTCATCTAATCTAATGGGCATCTCCCAAAGAGCCCTCTCCCAACTTTCCTCTCAGGCCTGTCCTTTTTCTCCAACTCCAGCAACAGTCATAGGACATGCCCTTCTTGCATCACATGGACAGGGCCACCATTCCCACCTGGCCTCCCGAACTCTGTCTTCTCATCAATCCACCCTCTGTGTTGCTGCTGTAATACTCTTTGAAAACAAAGTAAAACAAACGAAATGCAGAGGGACTACACTGCACATGCCATAGTGATTAAGAGCATGGACTTTGTGGACTCCGGCTCTGCCACATCCTGGCTGGGAGCCTTAGTCATTTCTCTGGTAAAACTAGGACTAAAAATAATCCCTGCGGCAGAGAGCTATTGAGACAATTCAGTGAGCAAATCTGTAAAGGATGGTGCCTGGTTCAGAGCTACCTTTCGGTGACTGACCACAGCTTAGCGCAATCGTTTCCACATTGTGCTTAGGCCTGGGACTCTTTCTATCAGTGAGCAGTTTTTGGTATTCTGAGAAAGCAGGGGAGCATTGACATAGAAAAGACTATGCAGGTTCTACTTTCGTTTTAAATTTTATGTGAATGTTTTTAATTGAAAACTAATTTCCCTTAAGCTTTTCAAAAACTACACATCCTTTAAAAATTCTTTATTCATACATATTTTTAGAGATGGCAGTCTCATTATGTTGCCTACGATGGCCTCCAACTCCTGTGCTCAGGTGATCCTTCCACCTCAGCCTCCCAAGTAGCTGGAGGGGCAGGGAGCTGGACTACATGAGCACACCACCACATCTGGCTTAAGCTTTTAAGTTTAACTTGCAGATTTCATTCTATTTATTAATCTAGCAAATATTTAGAGTCATGTTAAAGGGGCCCCTAAAATGTGCAAACTGCCTTTGAAATTCCATATATTCTATTTTTAAAGAGTTCCAACTGTGTAATTAATCAACATTATCTTCTAAACTGTTTCACAATTTTCAAAAATATGTTAAGCATATATTTGTGTGTGTGTATAACTTTCAGTATTCTTTTGTTCTTTTTTTTTTTTCTTTTGAGATAGGGTCTTGCCCTCTCACCCAGGCTGTAATACAGTGGTAAGATCACAGTTCACTGCAGCCTAAACCCCCTGGGCTCCAGTGGTCTTCCCACCTCAGCCGCTTGAGTAGCTGGGAGCATGCTCAGCTAATTTAAAAAAATGTGTTTTTCTAGAGATGAGGTTTCATGATGTTGCACAAGCTGGTCTCGAACTGCTGGGTTTAAGCAGTTCTTCTGCCTCGGACGCCCAAAGTGCTGGGACTGCAGGCTTGAGACACTGCATCTGGCCTATTTTCATTATTATTTGTAAACTTAAAGCCTATTGTAATTTTTAATTTTAAATTATAAGACTAAATTTAATAGAAATGCTAGATTAGAATCATAAGTCTAATTTGTTTGATACTCTAATTTGAAAATTCTCTTAAACATGATATGGGTTCAAATATTCATATGTATTAGTCTGAATTTTTTATTTTTTTTTGAGATGAGTTTCACTCTTGTTGCCCAGGCTGGAGTGCAACAGTACAATCTCAGCTCACCACAACCTCAGCCTCCTGGGTTCAAGCAATTCTCCTGCCTCAGCCTCCCAAATAGCTGGGATTATAGGCATGCACTACCATGCCTGGCTAATTTTGTATTTTTAGTAGAGATGGGGTTTCACCATGTTGGTCAGGCTGGTCTCAAACTCCTGACACCAGGTGATCCACTGCCTCAGCCTCTCAAAGTGATGGGATTACAGGTGTGAGCCACTGTGTCCAGCTATTCTTAAAATTTAACATGCTACTTTTAAATAGGTTTATTTAATCATTTATATACTTAAATTTAAATCTTTTAGGATCAGAAAGGCACCTATTCAATAAGAAAACAATTGTGTCATCTCAACTTGAGTGACTTGGGGCTTTTGACAAAAATGTTCTATTAACTAGTGAAGATCCTGGCCAGGGCACAAAGCTTGACTTTTGCCCATGACACTGGAGCAGGCTCAGGTCTCTGACCTCCAAACGGCCACCGTAAGCCCATTCCTCTATATTTAGTATCAGGTTACACATTTTGGTAACTATTACCTCACCAGTATTACAGCAAACTCTGCTACTCTTTTGGGTTAAAGTTTCTGTTTCTTTGACTTTCTAAGGTGTTAATATTTACATGTATTTTGCTCCTGGTTCTTTATACCCTTGAAAGTCAATTTTATCATATGATTAAGGAGCAGATAAAATCTTGTTTTATTTCTCCTCTATATTTTTCACTCTGGTATGGCTACCACTGTCACAGATATTAAAATGACATCAACCGTCCTGACTTCCACTTCTGCTCAATATGAAATAACAGGGACTGAATTGATCAATCCTCCTACCTGAAACAACAACAACAACAACACACACACACACAAACCAAACAAAGTTCACGAAACAATGGCTCTCAAGACTTTGGGCTACACTTTGCAGAATGGAGAATGGAAGAGGAGACAGCTATACAGAGAGAACTCTAGATATCCATAGAGGGTCATCCGCAGGTGTTCCATTGAGTACTGCTCAGTGCATGCACGTGAGAAACCACCTGGGGCACCTAAGAGGACTAGAGGGAACCATAGCCAGAGATCACACAGAGATGAGCAAAGTACTCAGTCCCAATACCAGCCTGGAGGTCCTCAAAACATAGAGTATTGGGTAGACTGAGAAGGGTCTTTCCTTGCTAATTGGGAAAATGAACCCTAGACTAAATGCTGCTCTTGTGTATAAAAGCAAGATCTGGAAGGATCAGTGTTTCCAAGTGATGGTATTCAAAAAAAAAAAAAGTGGAAAGAAAAAAAGCTTACGAATAATTAGAAGAATATAAAAATATTCAGCACTCAACAAGATAAAATTCACAATGTCTGGCATCCAATCAAAATTCCAAGGCATGTACAGAAACAAAAATACAACCCAAATGAGGAAAAAGGTCAGTCAATTGAAACTAACCAAAAAATGACAGAGATAATAAGATTAGAAGACAAAGGTTAAAACAATTATTGTAACTATATCCCACATGTTCAAAAGGCTAGAGGAAAGATTGAGCATAATAAGTAGAGAAATAGAAGACCTAAGTTGAACTTATAGAAGTAAAAACTATAATGTCTGAAGTGAAAAAATACACTAGATGGAAATAATGGCAGATTATAAATTGCAGCAGAAAAGATTAATTAACTTCTGAGGCACAGTAATAGAAACAATTTAAAATGAAACAGAGAGCTGGGCACAGTACCTATAGTCCCAGCTACTGAGGAGGCTGAGGTGGGCAGATCACTTGAGCCCAGGAGTTCTGGGCTGTACTATGCCAACTTGGTATCTGCACTAAGATTGACATTGATATGGTAACCTCCCAGAAGTAGGGGACTATTAGTTTGCCTAAGGAGGGGTAAAGTGGCCCAGGTTGGAAATGGAGCAGGTCAAAACTCCTATACTGATGAATACTGGGACCACACCTGTGAATAGCCACTACACTCCAGCCTGGGCAACATGGTGAGACCCTGTCTGTTAAAAAAAGGAAGAAACAGAAAAAATGAACAGAACACCACTGAACTTGAGACAACTTCAAGTGATCAATTATACATGCTTTTGGTATCCCAAAGGAAGGGAGAGAAGGAGGAACATAAAAAATATTTAAAGACATTATGAGTAAAAAATTTCCAAATTTGATAAAAACTATAAATCCACTGAAACCCAATGAACCCAAGTACAAGAAACACAAAACTAAACCAAGGCACATTATTATAAAATTGCCTAACACTCCTGATAAACAGAAAATCAACTGGGCAACCAGGGAAAAAACAAAGATAAGAACAGAATGCTCACTGAAAACAATGTAAATGAGAAGACAGTGGAGCAACATCTTTAAAGTAGTGAGAAAAATGCTGACCTAGAACTCTTTACCCAGTAACAATATTCTTCAAAAACACTTGCAAAATAAAGATATTATCAGACCTTCAAGTGATGGAAAAAAATCATCGACAACATACCTGTACTGTAAGAAATGTTAAAAGGAAGTTCTTCAAGCAAGAGGTAAATGATACCAGAGTAATCCTGGATCTACATGAAGGAACAAAGAGTAGCAGAAATAGTAACTACATGGGTGAATGTACAGACTTTTTCTTCCTTATTTAGATTTCTTTATAAGGCAGTAGACTTTTAAAGCAAAAATATAGTGTGTTTTATAACATCCACAGAAGTGAAATGGATGTCAATAGCACAAGGGACAAGAGGGAAGAAACGTTAAGTATGCTGTTCAAGTGTTCTTTCACTATATGAGAAGTAGTGTAATAACCCTTGAAAGTGAAAATGCATACTGTACAGGAAAAACAAAATGTTTTCTTCTCTATATTCATAACACTTCTGACACCAAATGTGTGTGTATGGTTTTTCCCACACCAGGCATTTCTCCACTTTCCCTTAGATACCAACTGGCTGCCTTATAATTCAATTAAATTATGACAGTATTTACCTGGAGTTATCGCAGATTCCGCAGATTAAGGGCTCAGTCCCACAATGCTGCCTCTGACTTCAGATGCCAATCACAAGTAGTGGGTCCCCGGTTACTCACAACTTCTGTCTGGCTTAGGATATTCCCATGATCCCCTCCTCAGGTTTTATCATTTGTATTTGCTAGGAAGACTCACAGAACTCAGGAAAACACATTTATAAACTTATACAAAGGGCATTGCAACAGATACAGAAGAACAGCCAGATGAAGAGATACATAAAGTGAGGTCCGGAAGGGTCCCAAGTGAAGGAGTTTCTGTCTCTGCGGGGTTGGGGTGTGCCATTCTTCCAGCAAGTAGATATGTTCACTATTCCAGAAACTCTCCAAAGCCTGTACTTTATATGGAGGCTTTATCACATAGGCATGATTAATTATTCACTCAATCTCCAATTCTTCTCCTCTCCCAGAGGATGGGGGATGGGGCTGAAAGTTCCAGGTTTCTAATCTTGGTGTGGTCTTTCTGGTGACCAGCCCCCATCCAGGAGCCCACCAGGGGTCACCACATTAGAACGAAATATGCCCCTATTGCCCAGGAAATCCCAAGGGATTTAGGATCTCTGGGTCAGGAACCTGGCTCAAAGACCAAATATTAGAACAAAAGATGCTCCTAGTACTCCTATTGCCTAGCGCATTACAAGGGTTTTAAGAGTTCCTACATCAGAAACCAGGGTCAGAAACTAATATGTACATCTTTCTTTTTATTTCACACATTCTATAAACTCTGACCACCATGGAGCCTAGCTAATAAGCCATCAAAAGAGATCACATAAATAATCCAAAAGAAGACAGAAAAAGAAAACAGATAGGATGAATAGAAAACAAATATCAAGATGGTAGCTTTAAACTCAATCATATCAATAATCACATTAAGTGGAAATGGCGTAAGCTCCCAAATAAAAAGATATTGTCACATTGGATAAAAATGCAAAACCCAACTACATACTGCCCACAAGAAACCAATTTAAACCACAAAAACTTAATCTGCGTATTTAAAGACTGATATAAATATTTTAAATATAAATATATGAATGGATTTAAAAGGATAAAAAAATACCAACTTTAGTATCAATATTGCCAAACATAGTAGATTTCAGAATAATGAATATTACCAGAGATAGAGTCATTTCATAATAATGGGGTCAATTCATCAATAAGGCAATATTCCTAAACATATGCATCTAATAACAGCACTTCAAAATATATGAAACAAAAATTGATAGAACTGCAAGGAAGAATAGAAAAATCCAAACAAATAGAAAACCAATAAGGATATAGAAAACTTGGATAACAGTATAAATCAGCTTGACCAAATTGATACTTTATAGGTCATTCCACCCAACAACAGCTGAATGCACATTTTTGTCAAGTTTCTGTAGAAAATTTATGAAGATAGAATATATTCTAGGCCATAAAACAAGTCTCAATATATTTAGGTGGATTGAAGTCCTACCAAGTATGTTCGCTGACCACAATGGAATTAAGTGAAAAATCCATAAAGAGATCTGGAAAATCTTCAACTATTTAGAAACTATATAATATACTTTTAAAAAATACATAAGTCAAAGAAAAAAACAAAAGATATTAGAACGTATTTAAAACTGAATGAAAATGATAATACAGGATTTCACAGTGCTTTTCAGCTAAAGCTGTACTTTGGGGAAATTGTATAGCATGAAAGATGCCTATATTAGAAAAGATCTCCAATCAGTGACTTCAGCTTTCACCTTAAAAAAGCAGAATAAAAAGAGCAAATAATACCCAAAAATGTGAGCAGAAAAAGGGAAATTACAAAGATCAGAGTGAAAATCTGTGAACAAAAATACACAGAACCAATAGAGAAAATCAAAAGCCAGTTCTGAGAGAAGGTCAAGCAAAATGATAAACCTCTTGCCAAACTTAAAAGAAAACATGAACAACCAGTACCAGGTATGAGGGAGGTAGTATCACTACTAAGAGGATAATAAGGGATATTATAAACAACTTTATGTCAGTAAATTTGGCAATTTAGAAGAATGGACACACTTGTTGAAAGATATATACTGGTGAATATTAAGTAGGCTGAATTTATATGTGCCTGAAGAAATTGGAATTACATTTCTTTTCAATAGACAAGGTCTTGCTCTGTCACCCAGGCTTGAGTGCAATGGCACAATCATAGCTCACTGTAGCCATGAACTCCTGGGCACAAGCGATCTCCCATATAGCTGGGACTACAGGCACACACAACCATGCCTGGTGAAGTTCTGTCTTTTTTTAAATAGAGATGGAGTCTTGCTTTGTTGTCCAGGCAGATCTCGAACTTCTGGCCTCAAGCGATCCTTCTACCTTGGCCTGCCAAAGTGCTGGGAATTACACACATGAGCCATCCTTCTGGCCTTGATTTACATTTTTTAACAATACGCAGATTTTCTCTGAGCTGCCTTTTCCCCCAGTTTTTCAAATGAGCGTGTACCTTCATCTATGTGTATTCACATACAGAAAACTTTGGACATATTTTTCTGCAATTGAAATAGTTTTCAAGTTTCTGAACAAAATTTATTTTCATGAATGCTAAGTTCTTGAGGGGAAAAGTCTCCTTTCAAGCTGAGCTGCAGACAGGTTTCCAAGGACTGAGGGTCCATTTGGAGATATTCAAGCCTGACTCTCTGGATTTCCTTTGTTTAAAAATACATGCTTCCCAGGTATTGCAAAGATGAGAGTGTGCTGCTGTGAGTGCTCACATGGTGAGGGACCCTCCAAGGTACGTGACAAGGGTTGAGCCAGGGTCACCTCGGTGTCTTGGAAGCCCCATGCTTCCCTGAGTCTCTGTCCCCACATCTGCACCCAGGAAGGGGTTCAGAGCTGAGGGATGAGCCTCCAGTGTAATGTACATGGGGCAGTTGCCCCCAGAATCTTGAACAACTTGAATTTAGAACATCTTAGTTTGTCCCAGTTTAATCAGTGGAAAATCAACTTAAGGATCTTCTCTGTTCTAGGCAGTCATTGGTTGGAACCTGGAGGGAGGCTGGAACGAGTTCTTGCCTCTGTTGCTCAGAAATATATAAATGGGAAAACATGGCCATGGTTGGATGAAGAGGCGTGGAAGGAGACTTGAGGGGACATTGGCTGTTAAGAAGCAGGAGACCTGGAGATACTGGGGTGAGCTGGGGAGACATGAGAGTGGCCTTTGGGGATTATGAGGGCTCAAGTGGCAGTAGGTGCCCAGGGATTGTGGGTACCCAGAAGGCAGGGAGGGCAGAGGCAGGGCCAACATGTGCTACATAATGTTTCCAACTTTCAATATTCCTCTGTGGTTAGAGGACTTATATTGTATTTCAGACATGCACAGAAGATCTGGCAAAGGGGAATATGCCTACCAGCCACATTCCAGAAGCTAATAACTGGGAGACACTATATGGCAAATTACTTGAATCAGGTGTTACAGATGAGCTCAGGGATGACATTCCTATTAGGCTATTAAGGGCTTTCAGGGTGTCTGGTAATGTCTCTGTTCCAGTTTCATTCCCCAAGTCTCTAGGGAGCACCTGCTATGTGCCCCCATCCAGTGCCAGTTTCTCTGGTCCTTCACCCAGGCCTTCCCAGAGGGAGCTTTCAGTTCAGTAAAGGGGAGATAGCAGGGCTAATTAGAGAAAAATTGGAGGCTTAGGGCTACTGCTCAGTGTGATCCACAAGAAGTAGACATGGGCAGAGGGAGAACCAGTGTGGGCAGGAGTTTGGGGAAGGACCAGTCTTAATCTGAATAGAGCTGGGACAGGTTATCAGAGGGCCAGTATTAGTCTGGAGAGTCTATTAGGCCAACACAGGGTGACTTTTTCCATATAATGAAATGCTCAACAACTCCAGTAAAATTGATACGATACATAAACCCAGCTGAAGGTTTAGGATTTAAGGGACTAGAAAGGCCTGTGTGGCTCTATCTGGAAAAAGCTTTTGGGAACACCAAACAGGCGGCATCGGGCCCTGTGGGGGATGTGTGCAGCCTGGGACCCCTGCCCATGTATTTCTAGACACTGTTTTCTCCAGGGAGGTGGGAGAGAGGTGAGGTATGCACGGGCCTTGATCTGCAATATTGAGGTTATTGGCAAAAGTTCTTAAGGTTTCCTTCAAGGTGTTAGGGATCCCTCCAGTTGTCAGATTGTGGGGTAGGTTAGGGTGACAATAACTTAGGACACTGTTTGGGGAGCGGTGCTGTCTTGAAGGCCGCCTATGGCCATAAGCTTGCTTGTTAGAATTGTGTACACCAGAAGACAGGGATGGGGTCTAGGGAACTGGACTCTCTAGCTAGAACTCAGCTGGGCACATGGCAATTGGGGGGTCTCGTTCCATGGGCAGAACTGGGGTACAGCGTCTGCTGGATGTGAAGGTCTGAATAAGAAACAGAGCCCTAGCTATGTCCCAAAGGAAGCCTGAGCTCACAGCACTGTGAGAGTAGGGGTGTGGTGCATCAGTACTCTTTTGGTGAATGCTAATGTTGGTTTAAGTACCTGGGCTGGCATGCCCCTTCCTGTTGTGTGAAGGGTTTAGATACTTTCTTGGCTAAGAAAACGAAGCATTAGGCTGATTGCCATTTTGTTATGAAGTTTCTCCCATGCATGTCACCTTCAGAGTGAACACGCTGTGGCAACTTCAAATAAAAATCAAGTGAACCAAACCAGCCCCAATTTACACATGGGTGTGTTTTGCAGGAAGGAAACTGGCCTCTAAAAGGTAATGCTGGCAAAAAAAAAAAATAATAATGCTGAAATAATCAAATATTTGTTTAAATTATTACTTGCCATGCATACAGTTTTAAGAATTTAATGGAAAGTTAAAATAGATGTCTATAGGGAGAAAAGGGAAGAGGGTGTCCTTCAAATAAGTTTCCCCTAATATTGTTTTAACTATTTGTCTTTAATTTTTTTCCTTTTATGTATTCGTACACATGCACGCATATCTTATGGGGTCATGGCCCTACAATATGCATAGTTGCCTTTCCATTTTCCACATTGGCATTTTTATATAGTTGCTTCGTGGATTGATTGATTATCTACTTACTTATTTGAGACAGAGTCCTGCTGTTTCACCCAGGCTGGAGGACAGTGGCACAATCTCAGCTCACTGTAGCCTTGACCTCCTAAGCTCAAGCGCTTCTCCCACCTCAGCCTTCTGAGTAGCTGTGACTACAGGTGCATGTCACCAGGCCTGGCTAATTTTTTTATTTTTTGTAAAGATGGAGTCTCACTATGTTGCCCAGGCTGGTCTCAAACATTTGGGCTCAAGCAGTCCTTCCACCTCGGTCTCCCAAAATGCTAGAATTAGAAATGTGAGTCACCACGTCTGGCTGGATTTTTTATTGTTTTAATTGCAAGTTGACAATTTATAATTGTATAATTTTATGGGGTACAAGGTCATGTTACGATTTATGAATACAATGTGGAATAATTAAATAAAAGTAGTTCATACATCCAGCACCTCAATACTTACTATATTTTGTGGTGAGAACATTAGAAGCTTCATGGATTTTTAAATGACCCTTGTTCACAGTTGCGTAATGTGTGAGCAGTTCAGAGTTTAACGAAATGCTCTTCTTCGGAGAGCTAGGTTATTTCTGTTAATTCCCTATTAGAAATTAAATGATTTAATTATGGTCTGAATTTCTAATTTATTTCTCATTAGACAAGATTCTCGGACCCTTGCCATTCTGGCTGGTCTTCTCTGGACAAAGTCTGGTTGGTCATCAACTATTAAATTTAATGATTTCTTGAAGAGAAATGTTTTGGGTGCACATTAGGGAACACTTTAAGGAAGGAAAGCTAGGCTTTAAGGGACTCAGAAAGTGGGCAAAGAACTTGAAAAACAGGGGTCACTGTCAGTTGTTCCCCGCCTCCTGGATGTCTCACCTGAGGTCATCTGTGCTCCTGGATGCTTTGAAGTTTGTTCTGCATCACTTTCACTGCCTGTGTTAGGTCCACTCAGATGCTGTGGAAAGGTGACTGTGTTTTACTCTTCTCTGTATAGCAAGAGAAGGGTGGGTTGCTCTCTATAATACTCTGATGAGAAAAATCCAAAGTTGCACTTGTCACTTTGCAAAGGGGGTAATTGGTTTTACAGAACCTTTGAATAATGATTACTGTTGCACCTGAAGTGTTTTATTTCTGATCACACTGGTGGGATTTCTGCTTGGGAGAGGAGACAGAAGCCAGGGGAACTTTAAACCAAAGGTTTTGGTGTCCCTGCTCCCTTGAAGACCCATGGAAAAGCCGTAACATAGAGTCACACATCATGGGATTCAGTTTACAACAACTAAGGCAAGTTGCAGTCAAACAAAACAGCTAGAAAGTAAAGTGACCAATATTTGCTTCACAGTCTACCCCGAGGTGGAATCCTAGAATCTTAGCCTTGGAAAGGACACTTTGATCCCTTATCCTACCGACTGTATACTTTCTGAGCTCTTCTGGAAGATGGGCACAGAGCCTGTTAAGCTAGAACCTTTCCTGAGACAGGGAGGTCACTGCCTCCATGAGCTACCCTTAGTTGCTCTAATTGTGGGCAAGTTTTTCTAGGGGCAATGTCATCTGCCTTTCTGGAGCTTCCTCTGGTGGCCCTCAGTTCTGCCTGTGGTGTAACACTGAACATCCTGATTTTCTCTGTCCATCCTTCAGCTGCTTATGGCTGATGCTAGGCTTCCCCCAAGACTGCTCTTGTCCAGCCTGAACATCTTATTTTCTAGTTTATTTCTCATTAGACAAGATTCTCAGACCCTTGCCATTCTGGCTAGTCTTCTCTGGACAAAGTCTGGTTTGTCAATGTCTGGCTTATAGTACTCATAATGACGTTTCTGGGGTTAGAACTTGATGAGAAATTCCACTTAAGCCTGGGAGAGTGAAAATAACAGAAAAAATAGACCTACTGATTCAACCCAACTTTAGTTATCCATTGACTTTATAATGATGAGGTCAGTTACTTCTCTGGGTTATGGAGGGGGACAGGGTGGGCGGGGGACAACAGAGCCCCAGAAAAGAAAAGCTGGGCTTGACTTGCCTTTTCCCAGCACAGAAAATAGGGTTTCTTTTACTTGCAGTCATAGAATATCCGGCAAGATTCTTTTTTTTTTTTTTCCATGTAGTTATTTCTTTTTTTTTTTTTAATTATACTTTAAGTTCTGGGGTACATGTGCAGAACGTGCAGGTTTGTTACACAGGTATACATGTGTCATGGTGGTTTGTTGCATCCATCACCCCATCATCTACATTAGGTATTTCTCCTAATACTATCCCTCCCCTAGCCCCCCCACCCCTGACAGGCCCTGATGTGTGATGTTCCCCTCTCTGTGTCCATATGTTCTCATTGTTCAACTCCAACTTATGAGTGAGAACATGTGGTGTTTGATTTTCTGTTCTTGTGTTAGTTTGCTGAGAATGATAGTTTCCAGCTTCATCCGTGTACCCAGGTTTTCTTC
>CAUYLG010000146.1:0-20985 GCA_963573385.1 Cacajao melanocephalus | reverse complement strand
AAGGAAAGGAAAGGAAAGAAAAAAAGAAAAGAAAAAAGAAAAGAAAAGGCAGGCATACCTGATGTTTGCTAAAGTAGCAGAATCTTAACTTTTCCATCGCAAGTGAGCGGACTGTGCTGAGGCCCATTCAGCCTGGAGTTCACGTTCAGAGGCCTGTGGGAGCCTCTCAGGTGGCTGGCCCTTAACTGGCAGCAGAAGAAGCAGCCGAGCAGGTGGCAGGGCAGAGACAGGGTAGGGGATGGGAACGGAAAGGGATGGAGAAAGAAGAATGAAGATGATAAAAGTAAACTCAGGACAGAGTGAACATTTGCTGAAAAGTCAACGGATTAGCAGTCCCTTGTGATGACTGAAGAGTTCAAGGGCAAAGATCAACTGAATAATTGATGCCAAATTCTCTAAACGAATGCTCCATCCACACAAGCTTGAACACGTTAGTCTTTCTAAAAATATTTTCAAATATTGACTTGAAATAATGTTGAATAAATTACATTATCTTCAGAACATTTGGCTTTATTTTTAACACACATTCATAATTCTATCTCCCCAAATCACTGCCCCCTACAAATAAGAAAAATACATTTATAATAATATTAAAGTTTCTGGCCCTCAGTGCTCTCTTTTTTTCCATTTGGGGTAACGATGTGATGCCCTGGAATATTTCCGTTGGAATATCACCTATTCCTCTTCCTTGACCATCACAATGACAGCCGAGAGAAGACAGGCTGTCAATAGATTTGTCTAAAATACAAAGTTGATGAGAAGGGTGGAGTTTGCAAATGGAAGTAATTACACTCATTAGTCAAAAGTAGAGAAAAAAAGAAACCCCAGCCAACAGTTCATTAGAATAGAAAGGGTTTTTCTTAATGAAAGGATGTCATGAAACTGATATTTTAAAATGGAATGGATTTTTAAATCATAAGAGATAAAACCATTGTCAAGAGAGTACCAACATAGAAGTTGATTTTGAATTCTTGGTAAGGTCACAATCTACAGTGTCCCAGATATGTTCAGTAGGTTTTTGTTGTTGTTGTTGTTGTTGTTGTTGTTGTTGTTGTTGTTTGAGACAGAATCTCACTCTGTCACCCAGGCTGGAGTGCAGTGGTGCAATCTCCACTCACTGCAACCTCTGCCTCCCGAGTTCAAGCAACTCTCCTGCCTCAGCCTCCCAAGCATCTGGGATTACAGGCCTGTGCCATCATACCTGGCTAATTTTTGTATTTTTAGTAGAGACAGGGTTTCATCATGTTGCCCAGGCTGGTCTCAAACTCCTGACCTCAGGTTATCCACCTGCCTCAGCCTCCCAGAGTGCTGGGATTACAGGCATGAGCCACCGTGCCTGGCCTCAGTAGATCCTTTTATTTACGTGTTCCCACTTGGTTTCTGCATTTCTTCACCATGCTGAACTGAAGGTTGTGTGGAAGCTATGTGGTGTAGAAGCAACATTTTTTTCAGGCAACCCTGAGAGGGCTGAAAAAGTTTATAAAAAGTTCTGGAGATGCATTCGTTGAGGCTCAGTGACTAAATCTTAACTGAGCCTTTGAGGAATGTATGCTCCTCTTGAGAATCAGTTTTGCCCCTTTGTCCTGCCCAGCCCACAGGTGGGGGTTAATGGGCACATAAGAATTCCCATGACAAGAGCTGAAATTTCTCATTCAAGTTCAAACCGGTCAATTTCTTTCCTTTGTTCCCTCTGCTCTCCTAAAACCGTCATCCCACTCTGCTTGCTGCAAAACTTGCCAAGTCATGAGAGGTAAGCCATAAAAAGTTGAACGCTAGACTTTTCGGGCTTTATAAATAGGTTTGTTTCCAGATATGCAGCATTAAAGACAATTTAGCTACATGTCGCTTCTCTGACAGCCAACTCCCAGGTTGTGAACCCCTCAGACATGTCCAGCGCTTCTCTTACAACCAAAATTGTCTTCTCAGGCACTTCTGAATGAGGAGGTCTAGGGAGAAAAAGAAAAAGAGAGAGAAAGTATGCACGCACGGGCACACAGACACAAAATCCGGCATCCATGGAGGACAGCAGCCTGCTGCACAGTAGGGACCAAGAGATACGCGGCTGCCCATGTAACAGATGCAAGTTTCCCGTGCTCCAGTTCAGCTGGGAATGCAGGCTGTAAAGCTGAAATAAATCACATGGAACTTGCTGTCATCTCCCTACCTTCCCGCTAAACCCTTCGACACTGCCGCTTGACTGGCTGGAGTCACTGTAGTTTTTAAATGAAGGCTGGAAACTGGCATTGGCAGCACTGCCTAATTTTTAGCTAATACCTTTGTGGGTTCTGCGCTCGCATCTGGCCAGTGCCATCATGCTGGGTATGATTATAATAGGCTGCTGCTCTTTCCCAAGCAGGAAGCTGGAGTCCTGTAACTGACAGCCTAAACAGAGGCTTGTTCCAAACACAACAGCACATCACAGCCAGAGAAGGGTCTGCGGTGCGGGACTTCTCCCAAGGCATAAAAAAGAGAGAGAGAGAGAGAGAGAGAAATGTGTTAACTGTGCTAACAGTGCCAAGTAATATGCTTCGTTAAAAATTTAATCACCTACAAGTGCAAAACAAGTGCAAAGCAATCATGTTGTAATTAGCACAGCAATTAACACCTCCCTTTTCGATAGCACATGCATCCTAGGAAGGGCAGGATTGCAAGTGTTTATGCTGCTAACAGCTTCAGTTCCTATAGAGAGGGAAAAAATTGCTTAAAGAGAATTTTTTGGTTTCTGGCATTTGGGCTTTTATGTGTTTATGAAACCTCAGAACCAGCTGCCATTTTGGTTTTGTGCGAAAGTTGTTCCGCTGCGTAGTGAAACTAACAAACTTCCCCATTTTGTGTGTTAGCTAAAGCTTCTCACCAGCACCACCTTCACCTATTCTAACATTAAAATACAAATAAATTAGCATTAGGACCAAATGTGCCGTGCACATCCACACAGTTTGCATGCCAAACGGTGCTTCCTACTAAAAGAAAAAGAGAATTGTCTTCCTCAGTCCTTTATCCAAAGCCAAAATTAAAAAAAAAAAAAAAAAAAAAAGAACAAAACTAGGCAAAAGGACTATTGGAAAAATGCTCTATGAGTATTCCTGCTAAAAAACAACTAGAGCATTCATTCTATCACTTCAGAAAATGTAGGTGTCTTCTATATCACCAAGACCAGTCTTAAGGACTAAGCGTCAGTTCTTTTTTAATTTTATTTTACTCTAAGTTCCAGGGTACGTGTGCAGAATGTGCAGGTTTGTTACATAGGTAAACATGTGCCATGGTAGTTTGCTGCACCTGGTCTTAGCAATAAGCATCAGTTCTCTAAGGAAGTAGTCAGGGAAGGAAGGAAGGTGGAGGATCCTTCTGTACCACCTCATATCAAGCCCAAGTCCAATAACGGGTCTAGAGAGAACATGGCACCAGAGCTGCCTGGTATTAAGTGGGAAGTACCTATTCCTATTCCAGCATGTACTGTCTATTAACCTGATTTATAGGTACCCTAGAGCTCATCTCAAAATATAGAGATTTGTGGGTAAAACAGCTGGGAAAATAGAGCAAGGAGTCTTTAATCCCCTACTGGAGAGTTAATCTTTAACTTTCCAATCTCTTGTCTCTATCTCAGATAGATGAAAGCCTGTCAGTGTGCAGTCTGAGATGCCACTGACTAGAAATTCATCTAAGGCCCCAAAGTCCTTGGCACAGTTTTAGAAATGACTCATTATGAGAAGAAAACCCAGTTAGTGACTCTAAAACTTTAAATGTCTTTGGAAAAAGTTACATAAGGAAATTTTCTTTAAGTTTGAAACAGCTAAGAATTTAAGAAACAATATGAAAGAAAAGCAAATAAAATCTTTAGGATGAATTTGTTTTATTGTCATTGGCCATTGATCATGGAATGAATGTGTTTTAAGGAGCAGAGGAAATATTTGGAATGTGATGTTTGAGGGCTAGAAAAGCAATCGCCTAAGCTTTACATTTCCACAGTTGACTTTGCAACAACATTGCTAAGACAGGAGCAATGAAAAGCAAGAGTCCCTAAGAACTGGCTAACGTGTCAGCAGCCTCCGGTCCATAGAAAGTGCAACCATTCATAGAAGCTAGTCACTTTCCTGGTTTGCTATTTCCTTTTCCCAGCAATTCTTTTGTTCAAGCTCAGAAGCCCATCCCAAAAAGCTGAGAAAAGAAACCTCAGTGAGATAGAAGACACTTTATAATGGGGCAAAAGCTGCAATGAAAAATTCTCACTGGAAACCTCAGCAGGAAGTAAAATGAAACCCCTGTCTCAAACACAAAGAGGACAAACGTCTTATTATGCTAAAAAGCCTCAAATTAAGTGTGTAGAGCTACTTGGAGTAGACAGTTCCCATAGTCATAGTTTTTATTCATTCTTACAAAAAATGTCTTTTGAGACCGATGAACTTTAAATATTGCTATCATTTGTAAAACTGGTTTAAAATGTCTGCTGTATTATAGCCTTAATACAAAGACCCAGATGACATATTTCTGCATTTGCATTTATTTCTAATAAATATTATGTCTCTGCTGCTCGATGTTTATTTTCTCTTTCATCAGAAAGGCTTAAATGCCAGATAATTTAAAAACAAGTCATGTGCAACTTTTGTAATTATCATCTTACATACTTGCTAATTAATTCATTCATCTAATAAGGAGTACTTACTATGTGCCTGGAATTGATATAGGACTAGGCATTTTTTACAGTGTAAAAGCAAACTAGTAACAATGAAAAAAAAAAATAAGGACTCCAAGGCTGTAAGCTCCATGAGAAGCTTTTTCTCACTATCATATCCCTCTTCTTCCTAGCATGTCTTAGAAATCTGTGAAACGGGCTGGACACAGTGGCTCACACCTGTCATCCAGCACTTTGGGAGGCTGAGGCAGGCGGATCACCTGAGGTCAGGAATTTGAGACCAGCCTGACTAACATGGAGAAACGCTGTCTCCACTAAAAATACAAAAAATTAGCTGAGTATGGTGGCACATGCCTGTAGTCCCAGCTACTCGGGAGGCTAAGGCAGGAGAATTGCTTGAACCTGGGAGACAGAGGTTGCGGTGAGCCAAGATCATGCCTTTGCACTACAGCCTGGGCAACAAGAGCGAAACTTCGTCTCAAAAAAAAAGAAAGTAAGTAAGTAAGAGAGAAAGAGAGAAAAGAGAGAGAAAAAGAAAGAAAGAAAGAAAGAAAAATCAGTGAAATGAATGAATGAATCAATGATCAACACCCCAAAAGCTGACAGCTAGGAGTAAAGTCAGTATATAAATATATCTAATACAACTTCTAAATTGATAAGTACTGTAAGAAAGAGACACAATTGGGTCAGAAGTTCAATGAGCAAATAATCATAATAATTGAAAAAAGAGACACATTTAGTGCTAGAGGAGAATGAAGGCATAATTCCATTTTCAGTGCTGGAGTGAGAAGATAGGGTGACAGGAACAATAGGGGTTTCGGTTTTAGTTTTGCAGGAACACAGTGTCTCTCGGTGGGAATCACGTTGGAACAATGCTGGAAAGGTAGGTGGGGGCAGATCACAGAAGCCTTGAATGCCTGCCAAAGAAAAGTCAGTTCAGAAAGAGAAGCCAGTAAGGGGAGTGTAAAACTGATTAGACTGGGAATACACTGACAACAGAGAGACCAATTAGGGAGCTGTTGGGACAGTTCACGCACAAGTTAAAGGTTACCTGAGCCGGGTAAAGGCAATTTTACAAGGAGTAAAAGTCAAGAAACTGGTGAATTTCTAGCAGAAACTGACAAGTGAGAGCCAGACCGTGCCGAACAACCCACCAAGGTTTCAACGCTTGGTGGCCCGGGAGGCGCAGGCTCCACTCACACAAACTGGAACCACAGACACAAGAGCATGTTGCAGAGATGAGATGAAGGCTTTGGCTCTAGATACACCACATTTAAAGAAATGGTTGGATATTTGGTGGCTAATGAAAGGCACCTGGGAATATGCCCAAGAAAGGAGTCTAAACTAAGGTAAAAACAAAAATTTGGTGGGAACTATAAATTAGTTCAGCCATTGTGGAAGACACTGTGGCAATTCCTCAAGGATCTAGAAATAGAAATACCATTTGACCCAGCAATCTCATTACTGGGTATATACCCAAAGGATTATAAATCATTCTGCTATAAAGACACATGCACACGTATGTTTATTGTGGCACTGGTCACAATAGCAAAGACCTGGAACCAACCCAAATGCCCATCAATGATAGAATAAATAATAGATAAAGAAAATGTGGCACATGTATACTCCATGGAATGCTATGCAACCATAAAAAAGGATGAGTTTATGCCCTTTGCAGGGACATGGATGAAGCTGGAAACCATCATTCTCGGCAAACTAACACAATAACAGAAAAACGAACACCCCACATTCTCATTCATTAGTGGGAGTTGAACAATGAGAACACATGGACACAGGGAGGAAAGAATCACACGCCAGGGCCTGTCAGGAGTTGGGGGACTAGGAGAGGGATAGCATTAGGAGACATACCTAACATAGATGACAGGTTGATGGGTGCAGCAAACCACAAAGGCACATGTAAACCTATGCAACAAACCTGCACATTCTGCACTTGTACCCCAGAACTTAACCTATAATTAAAAAAAAAAATTAGACTCCTCTGTGTGTAGTTTTAGAATCAGCATGTGGTTGACGCCATGAAATTGAATGAGAGAGAAAAGAAAAGTGAGAATAGAACCTTGAATACTGGCTAAATGTAGGAGGAAGAAAGGAAACCAAGGAGGGAAGAAGATGATTCAGAGCCTTGAAATCCAAATAGGAGAATTTCCAAAAGCTTGTGGTGCCAAATGCTGCAGAGAGATGAAAATAAATATGAACTGAGAAAAAGCCATTGGATTTGACCACCAAGAAATGATTGGTGACCTTTGAGAATGCAATTTCCATAGACTGCTAAAGTCAGTAAACCAACTACAAGGAATTAAGAGTGGAGAGAATGATAAATCAGTGGAAGCAGAGAATACAGATGATGCTTTGAAGAACACTGGCATTTAGGAGAAGGAAAAAAATAGGAGACTGTCTTAGGAAAGAACAGGTCAAAGGTCAGTTTCTTTAAGACAAGTGTGCCTCAATCTGAAGGAGGGTATTTATCAAATAAGATTGAAGATTCTTAGACAAGGCAGGATGGGGGGGTGGGGAAAGTTAAAAAATAAATATAAAATAAAAGACTGAAGATACAAGTAGGAAGAGATAATTAGTGGAGCAAGTTTTTCATAGCAAAGAAGAGGAAATATAATGGCCTGGAAGACGGTCACTTTAGAGAACTAAAGTCGAATTTCTTCTGCTGAGAGTGTAGAAAAACAAAGACACACTTAATAAAAGGAAATACTGAAGTGAAAAATGAAAAATTTTGAAAGACTTGACATTTTCCTTAAAACAGGAGGAGCCAATTACAACTTCTACTTCTGGGTAAATGAAGTAGACATACTTTTTTCTATTCCTCTTGCTAAGTACAACTAAAGTCACTGGGTATTACATCTAAAAGAAACATAAGAAGACTCTGAAAGGTAGAAAGAAGAAAGCGGATCAGCGAGAAACTTCAGGACCCAAGGAATAATATAGTGCTGAGTTCCCTAAGTTTTATTTTTGCCTCCTAAATCCTAGATTTGGAGCTAAGAAGTTAATCCAGAAATTGCAACAAGCACAGGCAAAACAAACAAACAAAAACCTTAAGCACCAGGCAAGGAAGAACAGCCTAGCAAAGACAGAAAAACTTGCAGGCAGTAGTCATTCTACTCCAGCAAAACTCTACAGAATATCTGAACCCCTACCACACCCACACCGGCAAAGACCAGGTGGAAAGCCTAGACTTCCACTCTCACAAGGCTGTAACAAGTGTTCAAAGATACCTGCAAGGATGGTAAGCCTCAGAGAAGGCCAAATAGGGAGCTGGAACATTCATCTGTATCAGGACATAATGTGAGTGGAGGCCACAGGAACAGTAATAAGGCACTGCTATGCTCCCCATCACATAGCTCTCAGTGGATCCCTAGCAGGGAGCTGAATCTCCCTGTCTCTGTCAGCACTAACAAGGACCCCCTAGATTTCTTCCCCTATATGACAGTAATGAGGAGTCACCACCACCCCCATTGTCACAGAGCATCAGAAGAAGCCAATCAACACAGAAGATTGAAATAAGATCCAGAGTCTTATGACATACTACCAAAAAATGTCCAGGCTTCAACTGAAAATCATGTATCATACCAAGAAATAGGAAGGTCTCAAATTGAATGAAAAAAGACAACCAACAGAGAACAACATCAAGGTGACAGAGATGTTCTAATTACCTGATGACAATTTTAAAGCAGCCATTATAAAATGCTCTAATAAGCAATAACAAACACACTTGGAACAAATGAAGTTGTAGGAAATTTCAGTAGGAAATAGAATACTCAGCAAACAAATAGAAAATATAAGTGAAACCCGAATGGAAGTTTTAGAACTGACAAACACAGTAACCCAAGTAGAAAACTCATTGCATAGGCTCAATAACAGAATGAGAGAGATAAAGAAAAGAATTAGAGAACTGAAATAGAACAATGGAAGTTATGAACTCTCTTCTTGACTAGGCCTTTATTTTTGGGCTTCCATATTCATCTCTGTTTAGTCCAGTTTTAACAAGAATCCAGCTGGGTCAGTTTAGTGAAAATCTCCCACCCATAATAACTGATCAAATTCCTTATCCCCTACCAGTAATATCTTATCACTCTGGCATGCCTTCAGCAATAATCTTGTCAAGTCAATTTAGCCAGAATCCCGCTTAACCCTGAAGTTTCCTCCTAGTAATTTTCCATCTACTGACCTTCCTCTTCCACTGCTCACCCTGCTCCCGGGGCTATAATCTCCACTTGTCCTGTTGTATTCAGAATTGAGCCTGATCACTCTCTCCTACTACAAAACTCCATTGTAGTAGCCCCCTTTGAATAATCTGCCTTATCATTCTTTAACAAATGTTGAGAATAATTTTTTGTCTTTGATAGGACCCCAAAATATCAAAAGTATAAGAAGGGAATACTACCAACAACTTCAACACATACATCTGAAAACTTAGGTGAAATGAACTAATGCTTTAAAAGTATAAACTACCACAACTTATTCAACGTGACACAAATAATTTAAATAGTTTTAAAACTATTTTAGAAAACTGAATTTGTGATTTAAACACTCCCAAAATAAAAACCTCCAGGCTCAAACAATTTTACTGGTGAATTTTGCCAGACATTTAAAGATGAATTAACACAAATTCTATAAAACATTTACAAAAAATAGAATAAGAAGGAACTCATTCCAATTCATTTTATGAAGCTGATATTACCAGAATGCCAAAATCAGACAAAGACTATTATGAAAAAAGCAAACCACAGACAGCTAGCCCTCATGAATATAGACACAAAATTTTTAAATAAAATGTTTGCAAACAGAATTCAGCAATGTGAAAAGAAGTATATACCATGACCAAGTGAGATTCATTCCAGAGATGCAAGGCTGGATCAATATTTGAAAATCAATCAACAGGCTAAAGAAAAAAAAGAAGAAAAATTACATTATTATATTTATAATGCAGAAAACATCTTTGTCAAAATTAAACACCAATTCTTGATTAAAACTCTCAGAAAAATAGGAATAGAGTAGAACTTCTTCAAATTTATAAAGAATACATACAAAACTACTTACAGCTAACATTTAATGATGAAAGACAATGCTTTCCACCTAAGAGCTGAAACAAAGCAAGGATGTCCACTTTCATCATTCTTATTCACCATAGTGTTAGAAGTTCCAGCCAGTGCAATAAGGCAAGAAAAGGAAGTAAAGGCATATATATATATATATACATATATATATATATACATATATATATATATACATATATATATATATATATCTCAAAAGGAAAAAATTAAACTGCAAAACAAAACTAGTAGAAAACATAATTGTCTACATAGAAAAGCCTAAGAAATTTACAAATGTTTCATAGAAATAGGCTGAGTATGGTGGAAGGTGGAGGTGAGAGGATCACTTGAGTCTAGGAGTTCAAGACCAACCTGGATAAAAACACAAGACCCCATCTCTACAAAAAAAAAAAAAAAAAAAAAAAATTAGCCAAGCATGGTGGTGTAGCTTATAGTCCCAGCTACTTGAGAGGCTGAGGCAGGAGGATTGCTTAAGCCCAGGAGTTCAAGGCTGCATTGAGCCATGAACATGCATTGAGCCATGATTGAACCACTGCACTTCAGGCTGGGCAACAGAGTGAGACTTTGTCTCAAACAAACAAAAAACTCATAGAACTAGTAAATGAGTCAGCTAGGTCCAGAATATAAGATAAACATACAAAATCAATCATATTTGTACATACTAGCAATGAACATTACTGGGTATATATGCAAAGAAGTGTAAGTCATTCTATTATAAAGATGCATGCATATATTCATTGCAGCACAATTCACAGTAGCAAAGACATGGAATCAACCCAAATGCCCATCAGTGATAGACTGGATAAAGAATATGTGGTACAAATACATTGTGGAATACTATGCAGCCACAAAAAAGAACCAGATCATGTCCTTTGCAGGGACATAGATGGAGCTGGAGGCCATTATCCTTAGTAAACTAACACAGGAACAGAAAACCAAATACCACATCTTCCCACTTATTAGTGGGAGCTAAATGATGAGAACACATGGACACATAGAGGTGAACAATGCACACTGGGGCCACTGAAGGGTGGAGGGTGGGAGGAGGGAGAGGATCAGGAAAAATAACGAACGGGTACTGGGCTTAATACCTTGGTGATGAAATAATCTGTACAACAAACCCCCATGATGCACATTTACCTATGTAACAAACCTGCACATCCTGCACAGGTACTCATGAACTTTAAATAAAAGTTGAAAAATAAAAATAAATGAGCAATCTCCTAATAAGAGAAAGAAAAAGAAGAAGATGACCTTGTCAGAGCCACATAGTTTTGGCTGCAAGGTGCTCTGACCCATAAAACCAGGAGAAGGGAGAGTAACTCAGAGAAGCCAAGCCTGGACTCAAGGAGATCCATCTTCCTTTAGAGATTTAAACATTTAAACACCCCCAGGAGATCAGAAAAACTTAGGCCCAAACAATCTTGGTTTCCACTGTTTTCCTCAAATGGTTTCCAAAATCCATTTGAAGCCTGCTGCTATTTCTGTAAGGATGGGACTAAAATGAGAATATCCTTAAAGTGTTAATTTGTTAGGCTTTGTCATGACTGTTAGTGATGGTAATTATTTAAATGATACTGGTTAATTTCTTTTTATTGTTTCACAGAGTTTGATTTATTTGCTATTTATTGGTTCACTTATATAATGAATATGGTTAGATTAATAGATTTTCAAATGTAAATTCGTTTCCACTAATGTTTATGAGCTACATTTGTACGTGTGGTTTAAATAAATACACAACCAGGAATCAGGATTACAGTATATTTTCAGAGTAATAAAGTGAGAATTCAAATATGTTGCAGAAATAAATAAGATAGGCAGATTCACAAAGAAAACTGCCTACCAGAAACAGGAGGCATAGCCAAATTCAGTCTCACAGTAAATAGATCTCATTTTCTTTCTGACCCACCCAAAATGAAAATTGTCAAATAAGAAGCCCAGGGTCACAGATACCTCAGTATGATATGTCACAGAGAAAGGCTTCTATACTATCCTACTTGGCCCTCTGTTTGGGGTATTCTGGCAGTGAGAGGGCTTCTGAGATATGCACTTTGGGCAGCTTCTCTGCTGGCTCTGCTGGCTCTGCTGTCTCATCCCCTGCTGCATGTAGCTGCAGCTTCTACGGAATACCATGCACCAGGGCGAATGAAGAAGACCAGGGAGCTGCAGGAGTTCCCCTGCAAAATCCTTTGCATGCTCAGCACTGCATAAGCTCCTCAGCTGATTGAAGGTAAGGAAATGACCAGAAATAAGTTGCTCCCTGACTTGGGATGGATGAACCCCTCCCAAGCACGAGAGTATTGCTGAGCACTCCAGGAGAATCCACTGGCTAAGAGGGGCCTTGATGCCCTGGAAGAACAATTTATCTTACGTGGAAGAGCAGTGGAAATATCTCTTTACTTGTTGATGTGCCTTTGGAATGGTAAAAAATTAATAATAAAATATGTCTATATTTATATATAAATCTATAAGTAGATTTTTGAATACAATGCAGTTTTTGAGTACAGATTTTGAATACAAATTTATGTTCACTAATGTTGATAGCTACATTTGTAGATGTGGTTTAAATAAATACACAACCAAAAATTAAAATTACAGTACATTTTTGGAGTAATAAAATGAGAAGTCAAGTATGTATTATATATGTCTATGTATATATATGTGTGTCTATATATGGGTGTATATACATAAATATACATAAATATGTGTCTATGTGTATATATATATATTACAATATATATTTGCTGAGCATGCAAATATATAAAAGAATTCTATATTATAATATATGTTATATATACATGTGCACATATTTATGTGTATATTTATATATACACACACATTTATAGATACACACACATATATATACACATAGACATATACAATACATATTTGACTTCTCATGTATATATATCTTTTTACTGACCACAGAAGCAGGCCAAAACAGTGATGAAGCAGCTTAATGGCCTGAACGAGCCAGCTCAGTCTTTAATAAGTGCAGATTTACAAACCAGTCAGCCTTCCATAAAGGAACGATGTTTGTTAGAGGGGCAGGTTGAAGATCAGAAAGTTTCAATAGCCTGCCTAATTTTCCAGATAGTAATGATTGTTAAGGGCTGAACTGGGTTCTCCCAAAATTTATATGTTGAAGATTTAACTCCCAGTATCTCAAAATGTGTCTGTATTTGGAGATAGGGTCTTTAAGGAAGTAATTAAGTTAAAATGAGGTCATTGGGAGGGCCCAAATCCAATAGGGCTGGTGTCTTTATAAAAAGAGGCAATTGGGACACAGATACACACAGCAAAGACCATGTAAGAACACAGCAAAAAGGTGGGAAGAAGAAGAGGAGAAAGAAGAAGGAGGAGGAGGAGGAGAAAGAAGAAGGAGGAGGGGGAGGAGAAAGAAGGAGGAGGAGGAGAAAGAAGAAGGAGGAGAGGGAAGAGGAAGAAGGAGGAGGAGGAAGAAGGAGGAGGAGGAAGAAGAAGGAGGAGGAAGAAGGAGGAGGAGGAAGAAGAAGGAGGAGGAAGAAGGAGGAGGAGGAAGAAGGAGGAGGAGAAAGAAGAAGGAGGAGGGGGAGGAAGGAGGAGGAGGAGGAGAAAGAAGGAGGAGGGGGAGGAGGGAGAAGGAGGAGGAGGAAGGAGGAGGAGGAGAAAGAAGAAGGAGGAGAGGGAGGAGGGAGAAGGAGGAGGAGGGAGAAGGAGGAGGAGGAAGAAGAAGGAGGAGGAGGAAGAAGGAGGAGAAAGAAGAAGGAGGAGGGGGAGGAAGGAGGAGGAGGAGGAGAAAGAAGGAGGAGGGGGTGGAGGAGAGAGGAGGAGGGGGAGGAAAGAGGAGGAGGAGAGGAGGAGGAGGAAGGTGGTCATCTGCAAGCTCAGGAGAGAGGTCTGAGAAGGAACCAATCCTACTGACACCTTGATCTTGGACTTCCAGCCTCCCAAACTGAGAAAATGTTCCTGTTATTTAAGCCACCCAGCCTGTGACTTTGTTAAGACAGCCCTAGCAAATTAATACAATGATCAAATTTAGGTTTGCATCAAGTCCTACCACTAAAATGGGGCTAGCAGCTCCCTCATCCCAGCAACACACTAATGCTATGTTATAATTTTAAGTACCAGAGGATTGACTTCATTTTTAACTTTAAAACTAGAAAAGATCTTTGGTTTTCCCTATTGCAATATTATTCTTTTTTGTCTTGATGTTTCCTCGAATGGAGAGAAAGAATTACTGCTGACAAGTAAATTGTGAATAAGGTAAAGCTTATGGTTCTATTTTTCAACTGTCACCTATATACCATGGACACTTGTGGCAAAGTCCACATTATTGGTGTGCTTATGTAACCTGTAATTTTTAGATCTAATTTTGTTTTTCTTTTAAATTCCTCTCATAAATAAATGTATAATAAGAAGATAAGGCAGGGTGCTGTGGCTTACACCTGAACTGCCAGCACTTTGGGAAGCAGAGACAGGCAGATCACTTGAGCTCAGGAATTTGAGACCAGCCTGGGCAACATGGTGAAACCCTGACTCTACAGAAAAAAAAAATTAGCCAGGTATGATGGTGCATGCCTGTGGTCCCAGTTACTCAGGAGGCTGAGGTAAGAGGATCACTTGAGCCTGGGAGGTCAAGACTGCAGTGAGCCATAATCATTCCACTGAGCTCCAGCCTGGGTGATGGAGTGAGACCCCATCTCAAAAAGAAAGAAAAGGAAAGAAGGAAGAAAGGGAGGGAGGGAAGAAGGAAGGGAAGGGAAGGGAGGGAGGGAGGGGGAGGGAGGGAGGGAAGGAAGGAAAGAAAGATGATAAGGAGAGATGAAGAAAGTTTCCCATATATGAGAAATTGGGGGCAAGTGATCATCAAAAACTGGGTTTGCCCTTAGGGATTTGTGTGACTGTCATTCATTTATGAAACACTATTTACATGTTTTAAACTAAATAATGTTAATCCTCCAAATCAATTATTGTTGGGGATGTAAAGCAAGGTAAGAGTGGATATGTGGAGTCTAGTCTTATGTTAAGAACCTATCATCCTAGGAATCAGCATTTTGTGGTTGCTAAGAGCAAGAGCTGTGTAGACATTAGACCTCTACCACAAACTGGTCATGGACTCTGCATGAATTATTCTACCATACTAAGTCTATCAGTTCATCAGTAAAGTGGGAATGAGAATAGTACCTCAATGTGTTCACTTCCAGTCACAATGCTGTGGAAGGAACTGGATTTACCCTCTCATCTTAAACAACTAAGAAACAAGGCAGGCTGGGTGCAGTAGTTACTCAGGAGGCTGAGGTGGGGGAATCGCTTGAGCCTAGGCAGTTGAGGCTGCAGTAAACCATGATCTCACCACAGCACTCTGGCCTGGATGACAGAATTTATCTCAAAAAAAGAGAGAGAGAGAGAGAGAAATAAGGCAGGCTGAGTATGGTGGCTCATGCCTGTAATTCCAACATTTTGGGAAGCCAATTCAGGAGGACTGCTTGAGCCCAGGAGTTTAAGACCAGCCTGAAAAACATAGCAAGACCCCATCTCTACAAAAAAAAAATTTTTTTTAATTAACCAGGCATGGTGGTGTGCACCTGTAGTCCCAGCTACTAGGGAGGCTGAGGTGGGAGGATTCCTTAAGCCCAAGAGGTTGAGGTCGCAATTAGCTATGATAGCATCACTGCACTCCAGCCTGAGCAACAGAGAAAGACCCTGTCTCTAAAAAATTTTAATTTTAAAGTTAAAAAACAAAAGACAAAAATCTATGAAACAACAGATCCCACACAATGGACAACAGGAAGTACAGGCTGGTAAACCCTAAGTGAAGATAAACATTCAGCATGTGCCTTGCGATTGTCCCAGCAAACTACCTAGAGAGGGTTCCCAGCCCACAGTGCAAGGAAGGGAACCCAGAAGAAGCCCAGAAATTTTCTTAAGTTGAGAGATGGGAACTCAAGAAGGCCATCAAGACCGGAGTTTACCAGGCAGAGTACTGGAAAAGATAGAGCTACACAGAGACAGAGAAAGTTCTAGGGTTCTACAGAGGATCCACCAGGAGACTTTAGTTAAGTATCAACCAGTGCATGCCTATGGGGAAACTACTAGAGGTCAGGAAAGAACCACCCAAAAGAAGCAGGCTGAGCAAGCCTAAGAGCTCACACAGTTCCTGAAATAGTTCAGGTTTCCACCTGCCAGAGTGAAAAGACGTCATAATACACAGAGCACTGGATAGCATGTCAAAAGGGTGTTGCCTCCATGGTGGGAAAATGCTAACCTAGACTCGAGCTGCTCTGGTTCTGCCTACGGAGTTTGAAAGCAAGCCTTAAAAGGACAAAACTGTTTCCTAGTATCTTACCTACATCCCAGCACAAAGCTCAAGAATATTTAAAATAAAAAAGAATCTTCAGCATCCAACAAGGTAGAATCACAATGTCATGAATTCAATCAAAAATTACCAGGCATGGGAGCCACAGTGGCTCAGGCCTGTTGTCCTGGTGCTTGAGGAGGTGAGGCTATACATTCGAGGTCACCATGGGCAACATAAAACCCTCTCATCCATTAAAAAAAAGAAGGAAAGAAAATTACCAGTCATGCAAGGAAGCGGGAAACCAAGACCCACAATCAGAAGAAAAATCAATTAAACCAAGCCCAGAAATGATACTGAGGATTGAATCCATAGGCAAGAATATAAAAATGGTTGTTGAAACTATATTCTATACAATACACTCAGGGAAGGTAGAGGAAAACATAAGGATGCCAAACAACATGGCAGGAGAAACAATATTAAGAAGTCCCCAATCAAGCCTGGGCAACATGGCAAAACCCCATCTCTACAAAAAATACAAAAATTAGCCAGGCATGGTGGTGCACACCTGGCGTCCCAGTTACTTGGAAGGATGAGATGGGAGGATCGTCTGAGCTTGGGAGGTGGAGGCTGCAGTGAGCCATGATTTTATCACTGCACTCCAGCCTGGATGACAGAGCGAGACCTTATATCAAAAAAAGTCTCCAATGAAACTTCTAGAGACGAAAAACAATGTCTGAGACCAAAATACATATAATGAGAGTAAAATAATGCACCCATAAGATTGTTAAAAAGGTTACAATAATAAATTTAAAGCACTTAACACCATGCCTGAATCTTCATTTGCATAAATAATTGATAACCACTGATATTACCGACTCTGTTGTAAATTCAGTTTGGCAGAATAATCATAATTGTGGCTAATATTTCTTTAGCACCTACTTAAATTCCAAACTGTATTAAGGACTTCAACTTAAATGTCTCTAAGAGACAAAAGTGAATTTTACAGATCAATTAATATGTTTTTTTCCTTCCTGTTAATAGTAAGAATTGATTTTCAAACTTAATGTTGGCCTTCTGGTCTCTCTTTATTTCTACTTCTTTTTACATTTTGCTTTCCTAGTTCCGTTTTGTCAGCCTATACACTTCACCTTGTCAAAGTTAAATTTTTTGAATTTTCTTTGTTCTATTGCTAATTCCTTCTCTCTTATCTTTTAACAATACACTGAAAACTCATGCAGTGAGGTTTTAAAAAAAAAAAGAAAACAACATTTTCATTAGTAGATGTAGTTTTTAAGGTGGACCCAAAGGATAATTCTAACAAACACAAATAGAGAAAATCAGACCCTAAACTAAGAAATAACAAGAAAATAATGTTTAAGTAGAGCAGATCAAGCAGTGTCAACATTTATGGTAACATCTCTTTTAATAAAGAGTCTCACCCTGTTGCCCAGGCTGGAGTGCAGTGGGGTGGACTCCACGAGGTTGGAATGCAACCTCCACCTCCTGGCTTCAAGTGATTCTCCTGCCTCAGCCTCCTGAGCAGCTGGGATTATAGGCATCTGCCACCACACCCAGCTAATTTTTTGTATTTTTAGTAGAGACAGGGTTTCACCATTTTGGCCAGGCTGGTCTTGAACTCCTGACCTCAGGTGCACTCGCCTCGGCCTCCCAAAGTGCTGGGATTACAGGCGTGAGCCAGCACACCCGGCCCGTGAGGATCTTTTAACTTTAAAGGCTAAGAAGCATTGCATCACCATTATCCCCTGAAACTCTTACTGCCTACTGACAATAAAACTTTCTGTGTACAATTTCTATAAAGATATCTGTTATGGACGGAATTGTGCCTCATGTTTCCACCCCCACCAAATGTATATATTAAAGCCCTAACCCCTGATGTGACCCCCAATTGTTTGAAAACAATAATTTTCAAAAGAAAAGAAAATAATGTATTCATCAAAAATGCATTAAGAGTAAAAACACTATTTTAAAAACACTGTCTGGAAAGTCACCCTTATTCAGAAAGAAAACCAAACATCAACAGAAAATAAAGTGAGTGCCATACTTATGGGAACATTCAGGATGCACGTCAACAGCAGTTCCATGGATTCACCGTATACTGTCTTTGGGGTCCCTGTTGCCAAATCATGAATCATGTTGTAAGATAGCGAGGACTTTCAGATACTTCCAGAAGTGCCCGCCTTCCCTTGGAAAATGCCTAAGATACACCCACCTTATGTCAGGTTCTTGAAACAGCAAAAAAAAAATTTCCTTGTGAAGAAATTCTAGAGTCATGAAAATAGTGAAAACAGGATTGTATTCTGTTTAGCTGGTGATGGTGAGAATGGGAAAGAATCCGGAAAAAGAGACATAGACAAGAGAGTTCTCTCACACCCCAAAGATTCATTCACTTCTTCCAAAGACTGGATCTTTTCTAGATAATTTCAAGGTGGAAAAAAATGGCTCCAGTTCTAAATGGTTCCAGTTTTATTGCCCTCAAGCATTTGCTCAGCTGAAATCTACCCATGTACAACACTAATAAAATCACTAACTCCTCTTGACTGTGATTCCATAGACAGCCATGAACATAAAGAGTTTGTTCTCCATGTTACTAAGATCACAGGAGCTATGGAAAAGGGTCTGTCTTAAAGACTACATTTATAGATGTGTGCCGGGAACAAATCTTCCAGTCTGTTGCAGATGTCCTCAGAGGAAATCATGTTTGTATGAAAATTGTGTAAGGTAGTCAACTGACGGAGCGTCAAACGTGAAAGGACAGTTCAATGAGTTTACATTGCAGTTAAAAACAGAATCGAGCCATGTGACACATTTACAGCCTTGCTGTGGCATTTGTAACAAAGATGTCCAAAAGACAATTCCAGTGCAGAACATTTACGTTTCTTAAGGCATTACAAAATAAGTCACATACGGAAATAAATACTTTACATAATTCCATCTCTGTGATATTAATACTTAACACTCATATGGCACTTCTATTCTGCTTATTAAATACATCATCTAATTTAATTCCTACAACAAATGAGGTCATTTGCATTATCATTATTCTCGTTTAATGGATGAGAAACTGAGGCACGAAAAGATAAATTAGCCCAGGTTTACACATCTCAAGAGTGCGGAGCTAGAATTCAAACCGGGGACTCACCTGGGTGCGGTGGCTCATACCTGTAATTCCAACACTTTGGGAGGCCAAGGTGGATGAATCACTTGACGGCAGGAGTTCAAGACCAGCCTGACTAACATGGGGAAACTCTGTATCTACTAAAAGTACAAAATTAGCCGGGTGTGGTGGCACATGCCTGTAATCCCAACTACTCGAAAGGCTGAGGCAGGAGAATCACTTGAACCTGGGAGGCGGAGGTTGCAGTGAGCCAAGATCATGCCATTGCCCTCCAGCCTGGGCAACAAGAGCAAAATCTCTGTCTCAAAAAACAACAACAACAACAAAAAAAAAAAAAACCTTGGCCTCCTGCCCGCTGTGGAGAGAGCCACTGCACTGTCCCACCCCCTAAATCCTCAAGGCCCAGCAAGTCTGAGTGTAGAATAGCCAGCTGCCAGTGGCAGGAAAAATCAGGCCCTGTAAGAATCTTTGAACCATCTGGAACCTTTATTCTGAAACTCAGACAGATAAATTTGTCAATACTTGTCATGCTCCTTCTGCAGATTGCTGGGTTCCAAGTCCCAGATCTGCAACTTAATAGCTATGCAGCCAAAGGCAAGTCACCTAATCTCTAGGCCTCTCAGTTTCCCATTTCATAAAATGAAGAAAAGAATAGTTGCACTTATGTCATAAGTTCATTTTAAAGATCATATGAGTTAATATCTTTACAACCATGTGAAACCACGCTAGCCATATGGTAAATGCCATGTTAGCTACTGTTATCCCTGGGTAGACGTCCCATGCCTGATTCATCCCTGTATCCCTCCCCAACAGAGCTGAGCCCATAATGGACATCAGTTAATATTGACAAAGTTAATAAACAAGCAAGGCTTTAGGAAAGAGGAGACACTTAAGGAGTCCTCCTATAAGGAGTGAAATTTGGAAAAACAGAGAGATTAGAGAAAGGCATTTTAGGAGCAGGAATTGGTTGAAGGTAGTGGAAGAGTAGGAGGAGCCAAGGTAGTTGATATGGTTTGACTGTGTCTTCACCCAAATCTCACCTCCAGTGAATGCTTGACTTTAGCCAAGACCTACTCAGTATTATTAGTAGGGTGAAATGTTGCAATGAATATGATTTTCACACTCCTTTTCATTGACTTTCTCAACAAGGAGCATGAGGGCAGTTGTAAAGGGAAAGAATTCAGGAGCCCTTCGTACCGTGACACTTTTGGAAGAATGCTTTCAGCCTTTTGACCCCCAAAATCACTCTAAAGAAAGTATGTCCATTTTACAGATGAACAATCCACACTTGGGCTTTCAACCCTAGCAGTCACAAAAGGATCCTATTGCCCTCAGGTCTAGACACATGCATCTTGAAAAATAAGTTCAAGGTGGGCGTGGTGACTCATGACTTTAATCTCAGCACTTTGGGAAGCACTCAAGGCAGGCAGATCACAAGATCAAGAGATCAAGACCATCCTGGCCAACATGGTGAAACCCCATCTCTACTAAAAATACAAAAACTAGCTGGGCGTGGTGGTGCATGCCTGTAGTTTCCGCTACTTGGGAGGCTGAGGCAGGAGAATCGCTTGAACCTGGGAGGCGGAGGTTGCAGTGAGCCGAGATCGTGCCACTGCACTCCAGCCTGGGTAACAGAGTGAGACATCTCAAAAAAAATAATAATAATAGGAAGTTCAGGTGATTCCTGAGTCAGATGGAGATAGCAAATGCATGTTCCTTTTTTTTTTTTTTTTTTTTCTTATTGAATGGCAGTAACTTTTGTTGTATCTCTTCATGTTTCTGTTTTTTATTTTGTTTTTAGGGTAAAGAGATGCAATTACTCTGAATGATACCATTTCAGGGCCCATTGTAA
>CAUYLG010000144.1:0-63470 GCA_963573385.1 Cacajao melanocephalus | reverse complement strand
TGGGATTGCTGGGTCAAATGGAATTTCTATTTCTAGGTCCTTGAGGAATCACCACACTGTCTTCCACAATGGCTGAACTAATTTACACTCCCACCAACAGTGTAAAAGTGTTCCTATTTCTCCACATCCTCTCCAGCATCTGTTGTCTCCAGATTTTTTAATGATCGCCATTTGAACTGGCATGAGATGGTATCTCAATGTAGTTTTGATTTGCATTTCTCTAATTACCAGTGTTGATGAGCATTTTTTCGTATGTTTGTTAGCCTCACATATGCCTTATTTTGAAAAGTGTCTTTTCATATCCTTTGCCCACCTTTTAATGGGTTTGTTTGGTTTTTTTCTTGTAAATCTGTTTTAGTTCTTTGTAGATTCTGGGTATTAGCCGTCCTTTGTCAAATGGGTAGATTGCAAAAATTTTTCCCATTCTGTTGGTTGCCAGTTCACTCTAATGATTGTTTCCTTTGCTGTGCAGAAGCTCTGGAGTTTAATTAGATCCCATTTGTCTGTTTTGGCTTTTGTTGCCAATGCTTTTGGTGTTTTAGTCATGAAGTCCTTGCCTATGCCTATGTCCTGAATAGTTTTGCCCAGGTTTTCTTCTAGGGTTTTTATGGTGTCAGGTCTTATGTTTAAGTCTTTAATCCATCTGGAGTTAATTTTAGTGTAAGGTGTCAGGAAGGGGTCCAGTTTCTGCTTTCTACACATGGCTAGTGAGTTTTCTCAACACCATTTATTAAACAGAGAATCCTTTCCCCATTGCTTATTTTTGTGAGGTTTGTCAAAGACCAGATGTTTGCAGATGTTTGGTGTTGCCTCCGAGGCCTCTGGTCTGTGTCTCTGTTTTGGTACCAATATCATGCTGTTTTGATTACTGTAGCCTTGTAGTATAGCTTGAAGTCAGGTAGCGCGATGCCTCCAGCTTTGTTCTTTTTGCTTAGAATTGACTTGGCTATGCAGGCTCTCTTTTGGTTCCATATGAAGTTTAAGGTGTTTTTTTCCAGTTTTAAGAAGAAGGTCATTGGTAGCTTGATGGGGATAGTGTTGAATCTATAAATTACTTTGGGCATTATGGCCATTTTCACGATATTGATTCTTCCTATCCATGAGCATGGAATGTTTCTCCATCTGTTTGTGTCCTCTCATTTCGTTGAGCAGTGGTTTTTAGTTCTCCTTGAAGAGGTCCTTTACGTTCCTTGTTAGTTGTATTCCTAGGTATTTTATTCTCTTTGTAGCAATTGTGAATGGCAGTTCATTTTTGATTTGGCTCTCTTTAAGTCTGTTATTGGTGTGTAGGAATGCTTGTGATTTTTGCACATTGATTTTGTATCCTGAGACTTTGCTGAAGTTGATTATCAGTTTCAGGAGATTTTGGGCTGAGACGATGGGGTCTTCTAAATATACAATCATGCCATCTGCAAATAGAGACAATTTGACTTCCTCCTTTCTTAATTGAATACCCTTTGTTTCTTTTTCTTGCCTGATTGCTCTGGCTAGAACTTCCAATACTGTATTGAATAGGAGTGGTGAGAGAGGGCATCCTTGTCTAGTGCCAGATTTCAAAGGGAATCCTTCCAGTTTTTGCCCAATTCAGTATGACATTGGCTGTTGGTTTGTCGTAAATAGCTTTTATCATTTTGAGATACATTCCATCAATATCTAGTTTATTGAGAGTTTTTAGCATGAAGGGCTGTTGAATTTTGTCGAAGGCCGTCTCTGCATCTATTGAGATAATCATGTGGTTTTTGTCTTTGGTTCTATTTACATGGTGAATTATGTTATAGGCTCTTTTTGTGTTTCTGAGCCCCATACATTAGAGCAGAATCTTTGGGAGGAGATCAGGTTCCCTCCAGCTTTTCCCTCTAAAATGTTGGCCCTTTTAAGGAAGAGAAAAATATAGTGTAAATTTATTCTCCCAAGAGCTCAGAATGGTTTACTGAGTTTGGCTTTACCCTAGTTGACCTAGGCTCTACCCAATTACAGTCAAGAATCTGACAAGGTATGTCTGTTTGAAATATGTTACCAGTGATCTTAGTGTAACAGAACAGTCATTCCTGTTTTAATAGAGTCTGAAGTTCCGCTTATAGTTTTATTTAGAGCAGGGAAGCATCTCTTCCATTTTAAGGGGAATCCTTAGCTATCTTTTCTATCCTCCAAGTTCTTGTGTCCCTGAAGACATGAATGTCTGCAGTACAGTTTTATTGTCCCAGACCACCCCTATAGACTGCAGGATTTTTAAAATCACTGTGGTTTAATTGATAGATTGGTGACATCTATTCTGTAATAGTCATTTGATATGTACCAGGAGCAAATTGATGAGACTGGCTAATCCCAATTTCCTAGGATTTTGAGTTGTTAAGGACTTCAGCTTACATATTGGAATCAATCAACTCCATTCCCACTCTTCATATTTTACCCAAAGTTTCCTGTCTCAACTCTGCTCTACTTTGCTGTTCTGATTTGTTTCCTAAGAACAAATAATGTTAGCTTGCTCTTTTATTTCTTTAATTTACATTTACTAACAAGAATAGGTTAGTAAACTATTTAGTTTCCTTCAGCAGGATATTTCTTTTTCTTAATTTTTTTATTGTGTATTAAACTTTCTGTTGGTATGTATTAGATGTATATATTCATGGAGTAACTGAGAGGTTTTGATACAGGCATGTAATGTGAGATAAGCACATCATGAAAAATGGGGTTATCTATCCCCTCAAGCATTTATCCTTTGAGTTGCAAACAATCTAAACACATTCTTTAAGTTACTTTAAAATGTAAAATTAAGTGATTACTGAATATACTCATCTGTTGTGCTATCAAATAGTAGGCCTTGTTTATTCTTTCTATTTTCTGTACTCATTAATCATCCCCACATCCCCTACAAGCCCCCACTACCCTTATCAGCCTCTGGTAACCATCTTTCTACTCTCTATATCTGAGTTCAATTATTTTGATTTTTTGATTCCACAAATAAGTGAGAACATGGAATATTTGTCTTTCTGTTCCTGGCTTATTTCACTTAACATAATGATCTCCAGTTCCAGCTGTGTTGTTGCAAATGACTGGATCTCATTTTTTTTTTTTGGCTAAATAGTACTCCATTGTGTTTATGTACCAAGTTGTTTTTATTCATTCATCTGTGGATGGACACTTAGTTTGCTCCTAAAACTTAGCTATTGTAAACAGTGCTGCAACAAACATAGGCATGCAAATGTCTCTTCTATACTGATTTCCTTTTTGAGTATATGCCCAGCAGCAGATAGTTGATCATATTGTAGCTCAAGTTTTATTTTTTTGAGAAACTGCAAGTGGTTATACTAATTTATTTTTTTGAGAAACTCCGCAGTGGTTATACTAATTTACATTCCCACAAACAATGTACAAGTGTTCTCTTTTCTCCACATCCTCACCCACAAATGTTATTGCCCAGCAGGGTATTTTTATTTCAGATGATTTCCCTATAGAGAATATAACTAATAACTTATAATCCAGTATAACTTTATCAAGAATGTCTTTCTGTACTCTTCTTTGAAAAAGACATTGCAAGTCCTGAAATACTTTTGTCTTCTCAAATATCAAAAATTTAATTTATGCTTCCCAAATTATCTTCACTCTTTAATTTATCAATTCAAAAGCTAGATATACACATTAAATAATTTGTGGCTTTTGAAATGATATGTTGAATAGTAGTGGTGAGAGAGGGCATCCTTGTCTTGTGCCGGTTTTCAAAAATGCTTCCAGCTTTTGCCCACTCAGTATGACGTTGGCTATGGGTTTGTCAAATGTGACTCATTATTTTGAGGTATGTTCCCTTAATACCTAGTTTATGGAGAGTTTTTAACATGAAGGATGTTGAATTTTGTCAAAAGCCTTTTCTGCCTCTATTGAGATAATCAAGTTGCTTTTGTCTTTGGTTCTCTTTATGTGATGAATCACAGTTATTGATTTGTGTGTGTTGAACTAACCTTGCATCCTGGGAATGAAGCCTACTTGATCATGGTGGATCAGCCTTTTGATGTAGTGCTGGATTTCATTTTCCAGTATTTCCAGTATTCATTGATGATTTTTGCATCCAATTTAATCAAGGATATTGGCCTGAAGTTTTCTTCTTTTGTTGTGTTTACTCAGGTTTTGAAATTAGGATGATGCTGGCTTCATAGAATTAGTTAGGGAGAAGTCCCTCCTTTTTTATTTTTTGGAATAGTTTCATTAGGAATGGCACCAGCTCTTCTTTGTACACATGGTAGAATTCACCTATGAATCTATCTGATCCTGGGCTTTTTTTTTTTTTTTTTTTGGTTGGTAGGCTATTTATTACTGCCTCAATTTCAGAACTTATTATTTGAGTGAATTTCTTAGTCTTGCGTTCTAATTTGGTTGTGTTGTGGTCCGAAAGTGTTTATTATGATTCAGTCATTTTGCATTTGGGGAGGAGTGTTTTTCACTGATCATTAGAGAAATGCAAATCCAAACTACAATGAGATACTACCTTACACGTTAAAATGTCTGTTATTACAGGTTAAGAAATAACAGATGCTGGCGAGGTTGTGGAGACAAATATACGTTTATACACTGTCAATGGGGATGCGAATTAGTACAACCATTGTGAAAGACAGTATGGCAATTCCTCAAAGACCTAAAGACAGAAATACCATTTGACCCAGCAATCCCATTACTGTGTATATACTCAAAGAAATGTAAATTATTCTGTTATAAAGACACGTGCATGCATATGTTCATTGCAGCACCATTCACAATGGTAAAGACATGGAATCAACCTAAATGCTTATCAATGATAGACTGGTTAAAGACAATGTGGTACACATATACCATAGAATACTATGCAGTCATAAAAAAGAATGAGATTATGTCCTTTGCAAGGACCTAGATGAACACACAGTTACCTATGTAACTAATATGCACATGTACCCCTGAACTTAAAAGTTAAAAAAAGAAAGTATATGTAACTTGTAATACTCCTATAATTTCTAAACCTCTTTTTTTCTTTTCTGGGATATTTTCCCATAAAATTTCATGGACCTACTCCTAGTAAAATTCATAAATTCCTCCCTCTTGTTTCAGGCACTGTCCCTCCTGAGTACATTTCTACTTTATTACAGGCTCCAAATGAAATAAGGCAAAAGCTATTGACTATTCTAAACATGTATCACTTACTGTCATTTCTCTTCCATAAGAGACTCCAGCCCTGGATTGACACATAATTTCCAGTGTTGTCACTTCTCATTTTTAACTTGTATTTTGTTTTTATTTAACAGATCATAATTGTACTTATTTATAAAATACAGTGTGACATTTTGATCATGTATACATTATATTATGATCAAATCAGAGTAAATAACAGATCTATCACCTCAAACATTTGTCATTTCTTCATATTGAGAATATTCAAAAGCCTCTCTTATAGCTATTTTGAAACATATAGTAAATTATTTATTGTTAAGTATAGTCACCATACTGTGCTGTAGAATACCAGGACCTGCTCCTTCAATCTAACTGCAACTTTGTACCCATTGACCAACCTGTTATCATCCTCCACACCCCCTATTCTCCTCAGCCTCTGGTAACCAATATTCTACTCTTTATTTCTATGATATCATGTTTTTTAGATTCCACATATGAGTGAGATCATGCAGTATTTTTCATTTTGTGCTTGGCTTAAAATAAATTTTAAAATGTGATATGTATATATATATATATGTATGAATTTCATTCATCTTTATGGTTAGATAGTATTCCATTGTGTGTGTGTATAAATATGTGTGTGTGTATATATATATATATATATATATATATATATATATAACATTTTAAAATTTATTCATCTGCTGATGAACATTTAGGTTGATTTCATGTTTTGCCTGTTGTGAATAGTGCTGCAATGAACATTGCACACAGATATGTGCAATGCACATATCTGTTCAATGTATTGATTTCATTTTTTTTAGATATATTCTTAGCAGTGGGATGGTCAGGTCAGATGATAGTTTTATTTTTTAATTTTTGAGGAACATTCATACTGTGGTCCATAATGGCTATACTAATTTACATTTCCAAAAACAGTTTATATGAGCTCTCCTTCTCCACATCCTGACAAGCATTTATTTTTCTTTTTGATGATAACCATTCTAAGAGGGGTGAGGTGATATTTCATTGTTTTTAATTTGTGTCCCCTGATGATTAGTGATATTGAGCATTTTCTCATATACTTGTTAGCCATTTGTCTTCATTTGATAAGTGTCTACTCAAATCTTTTGCTCATTTTTAAATTGGCTTATTTGTTTTGTTTAGAATTGAGTTCCTTACCTATTCTGGGTATTAATTCTTTGTCAGACGCGAACTTTGTGAATTTTGTCTCCCATACTATAGGTTGTATCTTCACTCTGTTGATTGTTGCCTTTGCTGGGCAGAAGTTTTTAGGTTTATGTAATCCCATTTATCTATTTTGCTTTTGTTGCTTGTGCTTTTGAGGAATTATTCAATAAATGCCCACTCAGTAATGATTGGCAAATCTACAAGGCAGATGTTATGCTATACTTTTCTAAGGTACAAAATAAGATCTATTGTATTACAACAACAACAAAATAACAGAAAAAAAAAATTCTTGCCAGGAAAAATGTCATAAAATATTTCCCTATTTCTAGTAATTTCATAGTCTTAGGTCTTAAGTTCAAGTATAATCCATTTTTGAGTTGATTTTTGTAAGCAGTAAGAGATAGAGATCTAGTTTCATGTTTCTGTATATGGATATCTAATTGTTCCAGAAAGTTTTATTGACGAGACTGTTGTTTCTCCAATATGTGTTCTTGGCACCTTGACAAAAATCAGTTGGGCATGGATGCATTAAATTATACCTAGGTTCTCTGCTCTTTTCCATTGTTCTACATGTCTGTTTTTATGCCAGAACCATGCTGCTTTGGTTATTATTGCTTTCAAAAGTCATGTATTGTGATGCCTCCAGTTTTATTTTTGCTATATTTTCTTTTTTATATTTTCCTCATGATTGTTTTGGTATTTCAAGTTTTTTTGTGGTTCCATACACATTTTAGGATTTTTTTTATTTCTCTGAAGAATCTTGTTGGTGATTTGATGGGGATTTCACTGAATGTATATATCACTTTGGGTAGTATGAACATTTTAATAATGTTAATGATTTCATTCCATGAACGTGAGATATTGTTTTATATGTTGCTGTTTATAATTTCTTTCATAAATATTTTACAGTTTTCATTGTAGAAATATTTGACCTCCTTGCTTAAATTTACTTCTAAGTTTTATTTTCTTGGTAGCTATTGTAAAAGGGATTGCCTTCTTTTTAAAAAAAATATTTTGCTGTTGGCAAAAAGAAATGCTACCTATTATTGTATGTTAATTTGTAATTCTGCAACTTTACTGAATTTGTTCATTAGTTCTAACAGTAGAGAGTATAGAATTTTCTATATCAACGTGATATAACATCATGCAGTGTACAAACAGGGACAATTTGACTTTCTTCTTTTTACTTTGCATGCACTTTATTTCTCTTGCTTAAATACCTTGGCAAGAACTTCCAGAACTATGTTGAATGAAAGTGGTGAAAGGGAGCATCATTGTCTCATTCCAGATTTCAAACAAAAAATATTTCAAATGCTCCCTGTTCAGTATGATGTTAGCTGTGTTATATGGTCTTTATTACATTGATGTATGTTGCTTATATGCCATATCTGTTTACAGTTTTTATCATGAAGCAATATTAACTTTTATCAAGTACTTTTACTACATCTGTTGAGACTGAGTTGTTGCTTTTCTTATACTTTATGAGGGAACTCTAGTAAATTTACAATATTACACACATCTGAATTTCTGATGGATTACCCAGTCTCATTTTCTGAGGCTTTGAATGGTCCTAGGATCTGTTTCTGAGTGATTTCTAAAAATTTTTTTCTCAATATGAGGAGTTATTTTCAGCGTCATCATAGACAGCCATGGCAATTTATACTGTCATATTTCTTGCTCCATCAGTCAGTTATTTGGTATTCAGGCTGGGAATGATTCCTGGCTAATGTGTAGGGTATTGATTTAATTCAAGCTGCATCCAGGTATTGTTCCAGAGTTTAGATAATCCTGAAAAAATTTTAAAATAGGATCCAAAATTAACTAGGTCTTGGTTCCTAGAGATCTAAAGAGTACTTGAAACCTATACTTAGTATCTTGTGAACTGTCCTCAAGTTTCTACTAATTTCATGTGAATTCCACTTTCTAAATTCTGCTGGATTCCATTGAGTTTGTTCTTTTGGCATATAAAATTTCACTGACTTAAATATGTTGTCACTCACTAAACTACACTGAACTACATGGTTCTCAAACACTTTCCTTGACTCTGTAAAGCACTCACACATATATCTTCAAATAATAGGCTTACTGAAATTTTGGGAAAACAAATCTTTGCCACAGTACTACAAACCAGTTAAAATCTGAGACAACCCTAATGTAAGAAAGAAAAAAAATCCTAGACTTTTTCACAGTTTGCACGTCAGTCTTTTACTATGTTGGCCAGTCCTCCTATTCCATTGAGTTGTGCAGAACATTTTGATTTTCCTAGCCTGTATCACATAATTCATTTTGTGCCTTGTCTTTCCAAATTCATGTAGTGGAATTGCCTCTACTATCTATGAGCTACCTATTTTCATTGGAAATAAAATGAAATAAAAAGAAGAAAGCATTATGTGAATTTTCACTGACATAAATTGGGCCACCTATTTCCATTGGAAATGAAATAAAAAGAAAGCATTATGAGAATTTTCACTAATCTACATTATGATACTCCTTTTAGAAGGTGCATATAATTGAAGACAGTTTGGAGTTTTTTTAAATAATTACTTTCATTTGGCCTCCTGATAATTTTAATAATATAGCATTATGTTTACATATTAGACTGAAAGCTAGCTTGCCTACTTGTCTTTGACCTTCACTGGCTACTCGCTTCTTTCTATCGTTCCTTCTTTTTTATTAGGTGAAAGATTTCTTCTGTCTTCTTTTCTTCTTCTCCCATTACTTGCTTTCCTCCATTTATACCACATCTTACTTTATGACTTTATTCTTCTATATTTTCTTCTTCTTTCTCTCTTCTTTCCCACATATCCCCTCTCTGCCTTTTTCATTAAGTTTACAAAAAGAGCCAAATATTACTTCTGATAAATTATTTACTATTATATCTTTGGAGATAAAATATTCATCACCTGAATACAAAAGCTGACATTTCCATTAGTAATCATACAAATTTATACAATTATCTCCATGTGTTCCACAGGTTATAAATCAGATTGGTTCTTCTTTTGGATGTAATTGGACTGCAAAATATTCCAGCATGAGCTGGAGGTGCGAATGGGAATAGCTTTTTGCCACCCTTGTGAATCGCATAAAGACTTCCATTTCTTGAGTGATCTGCTAGGTCAGAATCCCTCATCAGATCTGTCAATGTGAGTAAGTCTTTACTACATTTATCAGCTTAAATCTCAGCCCTCTCGTCACCGTTTAACATTTTTCTGGCATGATTTAAGTGAATTTTGACGGTATTCCAATATCATAGAGCATACTCTGCCAGTCTAAAACATGTTCAGTAGATACAATCACAAAACATCTAACTTTATCCAATTTCTCTCCTTGGATGCTTTTCTCCCCCTCATCCTACATGCCAAACTAAGCCATTTTCCCTGTGTAGTGGCACAAACAGGCCCCAAACTATCCAACATAAAAATATTGAGGTGGATTTAAGGCCTCAAATTATCCAAACTAAAATTTTTGAAACTGAGTTAATGATTTTCACTTTGTTTCTCTCATTCTTGTGACTGCATCCTCAAATACTCAAGGTGATATTTCACTAGAAATTGTATGTTGGTTGTGATAGAAAATATTTTTAAAATATTAATACTCATTTATAATAACCATTTTCCAATCATGCGATCTTACAGAGGAAGAAATGTAATGAAGAGACTACAAGAGTTTTACCCTGAACTATACTCCTAGAGAATAGCCAAAACTGGTCATAGGAATGTTTCTAGGCTCTATTAATCACCATTAGTATACAGTGTGGAGTAGTGCAAATGTTGTTGTAAATATTTTGGGGTATGAATGTTGGCCATGCATTAGATAATATTAGATAATTCCTATAGATTACTTACCAGCTCACAAGCGCCTCTTTATAAATATACATTATTGATACTATAAAATCTCTTTGATTGCTATACAATGTATGTAATTATTGCCCATTTCACAGGCTTATTAGAAACACATTATTTTGGGAGTGCCCTAATACTAGCTTGAACCATGTGAAATCCCTAAACTGTTTTTGATCTAAAAATCATGTCAACGTTCTATAACCTAATATTTTGATGAAGTAGTAAATGGTGTTTGAGATTAAAATAATATCAAAATCTGTAGTATTTTATTCAAAGTATTAAAGTAGAGATTGGGTGGGAGTGGATAAAGGCAAATATGAATCTGGCCAATTGGAATAGGAAAAATAATCCAAAATGAAAAAGTTTCTTTATAAATTTTTCAAGAGAGAATTGCAACCAAGGAGAATAGGCATAAGGAATTAAAACATGAGCATACTAAGTACCTGACAAAGCTTCTTTAATAGCTTCAGATTAATTCATTTTATCCTTAGTGTACCAGCTTATTCACTTCTTCATATACCACTAGTTTGACTGACTCCCAATTCTTATTGATGCAGCATGTGGGAACTGGCTTCATAATCTTTAGTTTCCCGGACTATAAAATGTCTAATAAACTTAGCAACCAGCAGCCAAGTATATGCACTGCAGCCAGCTGGTAAAGTCTTGCTGTGCATTAAAGTGAAATTCCACTTTCATTTTTACATGAAGCTTTGGAATCCTTTCTTTTATATGTAATGTCACTTAGAGTTTTGGAGTCATTAATCTAAAACTTCTCATCTTAACCAAAGCTTTTCTGTCTACTGCTACAAACAGAGAATACAAGTCAATTACAGGCAGCCCTTAATGTTACCATTAAAAAAATTTTCCATGAGATAGGATAGTTTTAAGCCTAAAAGTTTTTGTGGAATTGCCTTTATCGTGTAGGAAATAATTATCATACAGATGTGAAGAAACCAAATGCAGAGACTAAGATCTGTCCCAATATACCTGATATGTTTTGGAATTTCCAAAAAATGAGTAAATATACAGTGATGTAAACTATACATTCAATTGGAACCCTGATTCCAAAATTTTTAAAGATGGCTTTAATTAATGTGGCACTTGGGTAGGACTCTAAATAGTAGTAAACATAATTTGTTCTAGAGCTATCACAATCTGAATTCACAAACTGAGACACAACAAGGAGATTTAAAAAGCTGTGACCCTGTGAATTAAATATGGGATCTTGAGAATCTGCCTACCCTTTGGGATAGAGCAAATGAAGAATAGATTCATGGACAGAAATGTGTATTTGTGATAACATAGTCCAACTTCTTTCAATTTTTGAAAATAATTACGTGGTAAGGGACATTTTTAAAGTTCTAGAATTAGTTTGTATAGTCAAATTTTGAATGTATGTTCCCTAATTTCCAGTTGAGTTTTCTTCCATTATACCATAGAGAGGTAAAATGATCAAGGCAAAATTATTTCTGACTCACTGAAGGCACAAGAGCAAGTGTTATTATTCTCTACAGAAAAAGATGAAGGTCAGTGTAATAGTTAATATTGAGTGTTGATATGGTTTGGCTCTGTATCCCCACCCAAATCCCAGCCCGAATTGTGATAATCCCCACATCAAGGGTGGGTCCAGGTGAAGACAATTGAAACATGGAGATGGTTTCCTCCATACTGTTCTCATGATAGTGAATAAGTCTCATGAATCTGATGGTTTTATAAATGAGAGTTCTACTGCACAAGCTCTCTTGCCTGCCACCATGTAATATGTGCCTTTCATTCTTCCTTGCCTTCCACCATGATTGTGAGGCCTCCCTAGCCCTGTAGAAATATGAATCCATTAAACCTCTTTCCTTTATAAATTATCCATTCTCAGATCTGTCTTTATTAGCAGCTTGAGAATGGACTAATACAATGAATTGGTACCAGATAGTAAGGCATTGCTGTAAAGATAACCCAAAATGTGGAAGCGACTTTGGAACTCAGTAACAGGCAGAGGTTGGAATAGTTTGGAGGGCTCAGAAAAAGATAGGAAAATGTGGGAAAGTTTGGAACTTCCTAGAAACTTGTTGAATTGCTTTGACCAAAATGCTGATAGTGATATGTACAATAAGGTCCAGGCTGAGGTGGTCTCAGATGGAGATGAGGAACTTCTTGGGAACTGGAGTAAAGGTCAATCTTGCAATACAAAGACGCTGGCAGCATTTTGCCCCTTACCTAGGGATCTGTGGAACTTTTAACTTGAGAGAGATGTTTTGGGGTATCTGCTGGAAGAAATCTCTAAGCAGCAAAGTATTCAAAAGGAAGTAGAGCATAAAAATTCAGAAAGTTTGCAGCTTGATGATGTGATAGAAAAAAAAAACATTTTCATAGGAGAAATTCAAGCCTGCTGCAAAAATTTGCATAAATATCAAGAATTTGAATGTTAATCATGAAGACAATGGGGAAAATGTCTCTAGGGCATGTCAGAGCCTTTGCAGCAGCCCCTCTCATCACAGGCCCCAAGGCCTAGAAGGAGAAAATGGTTTACTCTGGGCTAGGCTCAGACTGCCCCTGCTAAATGCAGCCTCTGGAGTTGGTGCCCTGTGTCCCAGCTGCTCCAGTCATGGCCTAAAGGGGCCTACGTACAGCTCAGGCTGTGGCCTCAGAGAGTGCAAGTCCCAAGTCTTGGTAGCCTCCATGTGGTATTGAGCCTGTGGGTGCACAGAAGTCAAGAATTGAGGTTTGTGAACCTCCACCTAGATTTCAGAGAATGTATGGAAATACCTGAATATCCAAGCAAAAGTTTGCTCCAGGAGAAAAGGCCTCATGGATAACTTCTGCTAGGGCAGTGGAAAAAAGAAACGTGGGCTCTCCCTCCAGAGTCCCCACTGGGGCACTGCTTAGTGGAGCTGTGAGAAGAGGACCACCACTCTCCAGACCCCAGAATGGTAGATCCACTGACAGCTTGAACCATGTGCCTGGAAAAGCTGCAGACATTCAATGTCAGCCATAAAACAGAAAGGAGGGAGGCTATACCCTGCAAAACCACAGGGGCGGAGCTGCCCAAGAATAGGAACCCACCTCTTATACCAACATGACTGGGATGTGAGACATGGAGTCAAAAAAGATCATTGTGGAGATTTAAGATGTGACTGCCCCACTGGATTTTGGACTTGCATGCGGCCTGTAGACCCTTCATTTTGGCCAATTTCTTCCATCTGAGATGGGTATATTTACCAATGCCTGTACCTTCATTGTATCCAGGACATAACTAATTTGATTTTACAGGTTCATAGGTGGAACAGACTTACCTTGTCTCAGATCAGACTATGGACTTGGACTTTTGGATTCATGCTGGAATGAGTTAAGACTTTGGGGGACTGTTGGAAGGGCATGATTGTGTTTTGAAATGTGAGGACATTAAATTTGGGAGTAGCCAAGGGTGGAATTATATTATTTGGCTCTGTGTCCCTACCCAAATCTCACCTTAAATTGTAAAAATCCCTATGTGTCAAGGGCGGGGCCAGGTAGAAATAATTGAATCATGGAGGCATTTTCCCTCATACTGTTCTCATGATAGTGAATAACTCTCAGAAGATCTGATGGTTTTATAAATGGGAGTTCCCCTGCACAAGCTCTCTTGTCTGCTGCCATGTAAAATGTGCCTTTGCTTTTTCTTTGCCTTCTGCCATGATTGTGAGGCCTCCCAGCCATATGGAACTGTGAGGCCATTAAACCTCTTTTCTTTATAAATTACCGAGTCTCAGGTCTGTCTTTATTAGCAGTGTGAGAATGGACATCAATCGATTGGATTGAATGATGCAAAATATGTCTTCTGGGTGTGTGTGTGAGGGTGTTGCCAAAGGAGATTAACATTTGAGTCAGTGGACTGGGAGAGGCAGACCCACCCTCAGTCTGGGCGTGCACCACCTAATCAGCTGCTAGTAAGGTTAGAATAAAGCAGGCAGAAGAAGTTAGGTAGGAAGAGCAGACTTGCTGAGTCTTCAGGCCTTCACCTTTTTTTCATGCTGGATGCTTCCTGTTCTAAAACATCAGACTTTTCGACTCTGGGACTTATACCAGTGGTTTCCCAGGGACCCTCAAACCTTCAGCCACAGACTGATCTGTTGGCTTTCCTACTTTTGAAGTTTTGAGATTCAGACTGGCTTCCTTGCTCCTCAGCTTGCAGATGGCCTATTGTGAGACTTCACCTTATGATCACATGAATCAATACTCCTTAATAAACTTCTTTGTATATACATCTATTCTATTAGTTCTGTTCCACTAAAGAACCATGACTAATACAGCTAGAGAAAACTGATTTTTGAAAACTGCATATTATAACATTTTCTGGGCATACTAATATCCTCATATAAGGTGCCCAAGAGGGCAGCTGCATAAATTTCAGCTAGTAAATGTGTGTCAATGATAAATGTGATGTCTATGATAGACTTTTGGTCTATAGAAATAAGGCAATATGCTTTCTGTAGTGTGCTTGATGATTTGAACAGAGAGCATAGCAAAGAATAATCATTCACTGCAGCCACAAGAATACACCAATACAGTCTTGCTCATTGATATGATTTAAAAATCAATATGATTTTCTAAGGAGGTAAATGTTTAAAATGTCTATGTTTTTGTCATGACTATGGACATTGGATTAATAAATAAACTTTTCCTCACCCATCACAGGCATAATTATTACTTGATGACTACCTATAATTTCTTTGCCTTAAAACAAAGAAATAAATAAAAATCCAGTTCATTGCAGAGCTAAGAATAATGATTTTTTTTTGTCTGGAAAGAAAGAAAGTGATGGCAGGGAATAATAAAGGTAGGCAACTTTCAAGAAAGAAGATAGTGAAGATGATGCGATAAAATTTAAGATTATTTTTACAAAAGGAAGAAGAGATCATCCTGAAGGTTAGAAAACTGGATATATATACTATGTGGAAGTGGCACTGAGAAACTAGTTGAATGGAAGCTATCCACATTAAGGCTTCTAAAGTTTTGTTTTTTTTTTTTTTTAAGAATAGTCTGAAAAAAAGTTGAAAAGTTATTATTTTAAAGTAGATTATTTATCTATGGGCACATGGTGCTACAGGGATTTAAAATGTGACAGAAGGCATGGATCTGAGAACTATTTCAAAAGAGATTTAAGAATTTTTTTAAAGTTCATTGAGTGTATGCTCTGGTAAGAATGAAACTTTGCAGGGAGCAATGGCTCCCTGCATTACAACCAATCCGCCAAGCTAGGAGTGCAGGCCACCTGTAATCTCAGCGCTTTGGGAGGTTACGGAGGGTGGATCACTTGAGCCCAGGATTTCAAGACCAACATGGACAACACAGCAAAACCCCATCTCCACAAAAAAATATATAAAAAGTTAGCCAGGCATGGTGGTGTGTGCCTATAGTTCCAGCTACTTGGGAGGCTGAGGTGGGAGGATCACCTGAGCTCAGTAAGTCAAGACGGCAGTTAGCCAGCATGGACAATGGAAATGAGACCGTGTCTCAAGAAAAAAACAAAATCCTGATTTAGGTCGACCAGAACCCTAAAGACCTGCCATACTACAGTGAATGGAAGGTATCTGGTAAATTCACTAAATACGTGTCAAGACTGCTGCCTTGGGTATTTTCTCCAAAGGATAAAAGTATTTGGGACTAATCCTTTTCAAAGAAGCAAATTCATGGATTTTCCTAATTTACATTTTAAAATATGTAGTAAACTTCATAGAACAAAAATGGTAAAATTGGCTTCTAGGAAATTCAGTTTTTTCCATATATGCTAACTTGGTCTTACTTGTTTTCTGACCTATCTTTACAAAACGAAAACTTTATAATAAAAGAGCGTTTAAAAATAAATTTTTGCAGTTTTATTATTAGATGTTTCTCTGTAAACACTTTGTTTTTCTCCCTCAGTCCTAAAGCATCTTGGCAAGAGATGTTTGCAGTTCGAGGGTACTTTAAATCAACAGTATTTGGTGGGGGAAAACTTGCACTATTTGGAGATTACAAATAGCAGCCCTTTCTCCAATTATTTCTGTATCTTTCTTTTATATCTTATAAAGTAGGTCTCACAGGTCCTACAGAATACAGGAGCATTAGCCACACAGTCTTGCTGCTAGTCCATAGTCTTTAAAGTATACACCCAAAGATATGGTAATTTCCTCACACACAAAAAATTACAAACTATAGTTTCCACATGGATATCCGTACACCAGTTGAATCTTCACATCCCCAACACTCAATTCACCTCTGTGATGATGGGATTTGCACTTATTTTTTTTTTCTACTAGCATTTCTCAAGGAATAGATCAAGACAATTGCCCAGTCTTACCTAGTTCTGAAATCTCATGATTTGAGATTACTCCATATTTTCCCCTGACTGCTACAATTCTACAATATGACCAAAATGTTTGTGGAAATTATTACTGTCATGTATTAGGTATAGAAAAAGCAAAGCTTTTTGACCACTAAGGAAAGAATGGAGCCCATAATATTTGCTGCAAGCAGTGGGAGGTACTGGTGACATTAACATAGGATGATACAGAATCTATTTAGTTGGATACGGCCCTTCGAATCTCTGTACTTGTGTCATTTTTTTTCTAGTTTTCAGGGTTATTCTGAATTTTGTAGCTATCAAAACTTGGAGCACATTTCCGCAGAGACTTTGCAATCATGAACCAGATATCGTTTTCCAATTACCCTAGATTTTTTTCCATCTCTTACTGTTGCTATGCACCACAATTGTTGGTTTGCTTTCTTTTCCTTTTTGTGTCAATACAGTGACAGAATTGCTGTGCAATTTTGTAGGGCTTTATGATTCTAGCTACACATTTTGGAAAAGAAGACTCCTCACTATGGGTGGTAGCATTTCTAGCTATTTTATTTATGTTTATCTTCTATTTTAATTTTTGTTTTTTTTGCCATTCTTGAGAGAAAAGCATCCCTTTTAACATGCTTCATTGTCAGGGAGTTTAGAAAGTATTTTCATAAGAATGATTAGTTTCAGGGTAATTCTCATCATGTAGCATTTGCATAAGTTTCACATCCAAAGCAATTTATAAATTAGAAATTAACTCATTAATATGCCCACCCTGTGTCCCACAGGTCACTGCAGTCTTGCTGTCTAAATATCATAATCCAAAATTTACCTGTAAGTGATGTTGTTTGATAAATTTAACATGTATAGGGATAATAGATTAGAAAAGAGCTCTGATAACTAAAGTTGTTCATATTCTTGGACCTGCATTACCCAAAGTTTCTACCACTAAACACTTATCCTGAGTAATGTTACTTCAGGGGAAATAAATTGGCAAAGAAGAGCAAGGAAGGCATTCTGTGGAGTGACAAGGCTGAGAAACACTGTGTTACTTAATACAAAACAGACAACTCAGAATCTTGGAAATACTACAGTTTATTTTGGTAATCTCAATGAGTTTATGATATGACATGAATTCCCAAATAAAATCACAGTATGACCTTCTTTTATTTAGCAGAATATTCTGTTATACTAATATTCAGAAGAATATATTTGAAAAACACAATTTTAGACAATTTCCTTACTTAGGAGAGAAGTCATCCCTGCCTAGATCCTGAACGTGTATCTGAACCCCCGCTACACCACACTTATCTCATCACACATTGCCTAGAAATCATCCCTTGCCATCATATTTCTTTTTTTTTTTTTTTAACACTGAAAGGATACTTCTCTTTCTAATCCAACTAAAGCTATCTGTAGACAAAGCTGTGAATGTGCTAATTTGTTCCTGGGTTTGTCTTCTTTTAACTTGCCTAGATTTTTATTTGACTCCTCAAGACTCCACATGAGCAAAGCCTGCGACATTGCCCTGTACTCTGTTCTTACTTTTGCTATACTCCCTTGGCTCCTTCTAAATCTAAAATAGGATTCTTTGCCTCAAAACACAGCTCTGTGCTATGATTCTGATAAATTCTAAAGATGTTTGTGGAGACTCAGAAAGACCTCTATGTTTACCTATGTAATTGATTACCATCAGAAGGCAGGGCAGCCACTTGTCTTATGTGACTCAAGGCAACATTTTCGAGTTGGAATTTCAAGTTAAATTCTATGCCAGATTGACTGCTAAAACAAGAAGCTCAAGACATGAGTTCCAGTTTTAGTCCAGCCAGTAAATATGTTTATTTGGCTATTAGCAAATCATTGCATCTCTTTGAATCATTTTCCCCTGATCCTTTTGTATTCAACAAATATATATTGAGTTCCTCTTTTGTGTAATTCCTGAAATAGGTGTTGTGGGTGAAATTACTATGATAATCACTATGGCACCTTGTTAGTGGATTCCTAGGGAACTAGATGTACCTTAGTAGAGGAATAGGGAAAGGTATGGGGGAAAGATTGGAAATGATTGATCTTAGGACATCTCAAAAATGATTTCTAGTGGGAGAGTACTTAAACTAGAGGGATTTACTTATCATATAGGATTATTTTTTTTTCCTAATGAACTAAACACAAGATTAGAAAATTATTAAAGACATGACACAGAAAAAGAATGTATTTGGTATTTTTAAAGAACCATTATAATATTCCTCATCGGAAACATTAGAATTTTACTGAGTTTTCACATTCTTAGTTTATCATTCACCATTGTTCCATTTTAAATTCTGTATGTTTATTTGTTCTTTAGGTCTGCTACAACAAAGTATCACAAACTGAGTGACTTAAAACAACAGTAATTGATTCTCTTACAGTTCTAGAGTCTAGAAGTCCAAAATCACAGTGTTGGCAAGACCATATTCCCTCTGAGGTTATAGTGAAAAATCGGTTTCATCCCTCTCTCTGAGCTTCTGGTGGCATCTGCAATCCATAGTTTACAATAGCTTGTAATTTCATCCCTCCAATTTCTGCCTGAATCTTCACATGACCTCCTGTGCATGTGTTTGTCTGTGTGTGTATATCTGCCTGTGTGTCCAAATTTCCCTCTTAGAAGGACAGAGCTGTAATGCATTTAGGGCCCATCCTACTCCAGTATGACCTAATATTAATTTGATTATATTTTCAAATAACCTATTTATAAATAAAGTCACATTCACAGGTTTCAAGTGAACATAACTTTGAGGTGGGGTATGGGCACTATTCAACCCAGTACATGTGTGATGTATGTAATCAAAGATCAAAAGTACCAGTAAAATAAAGAGTTAACGGAGAGCAGAAATATTTTGAGTCAATGTAATGATGCTTCTTAAATAACTGCATTCATAGTTTTGTTTTTTATTACAATATTGAGGGCATTCTTTTAATAACATCATACAAAGAATTTATTTGTATTTAACCTTATTACATTTTGTTCCTACAATTAGAGTTACAAAACAGTAGATTTTTTTTTGTTTTTTTCAAGGAAAAAACCAAAAATCAGAAAATATTTGGTTCATTATAATGATTAAATAAATATTGGTTGAATATTACAAAAATAATTACTAAAATTAAAAAATGATAAGTATTTCTAACCTTTTATTTTACTTATATTTTTAAAGAAAAAATGTTAATTTAAATAAATTTTCTTAAATATTTCCAACTATATTGATACATTTAACATATTTGATTTTTTCTTTCATGTACTGCCTAAACAAACAAATGTTCCCATTTTCTTAGATAAGTTAATAGCTAATAAATTAAACCAATAACATTTCAACTTAAAATCATGAGCTAATTCAGATGCTCAATTACATACTTGAGACTTACAAAGCTAAAGTATCACTCTAAAAGGCCAAATTCTCTTAAACATTTCCATATCAAATATGTACAGTTTCTTTAACCCAAAAATATTTATGTATAGGAGTAATTTTTCCTAAACATTCCTATAATTAATGTTTTCTGAGGATGAAAGATGCTTACTCATCAAGGAAAAAATTTTGTAATTCTGTGTTCTTTGCAGAACACCAGAGACTTTAGCCAGATTGAAGTCCCTTTTGTAATTTCTGTAGTTTTTTATGCCATAACTTAAAAAGGGCATGGTCACATAAGGGCTGACTTATTCATTAGGCAGAAGGGCATAGTATCGAGAGCTTATGATACTTTCAAATGCCTGAAATGTGTTTTAACTTATATTTCTTTTAAAATTGGGACAAAAATTAATAAAATAATGCACATGTAACATTGAATCCAGCTGGATTATGTTTATCTATATATATATCAATGTAGTGGTAAAATATAATTTCTAATTCATTTTCCCACAAAGGCAAAAGTGCCCAGAACCCATGAGAGTTATAATATGCCCCTAGTCTCTTAGCCCACATCCCTGAGTGTGAGTCCTATAACAACCTAATTCTTTTTTTTTTCACTTTATCTACTTTAGGTTCTGGGGTACATGTGCAGAACCTGCAGGTTTGTTACACAGATATCCACATGCCATGGTGGTGGTTTGCTGCATTCATCACCCCATCATATACACTAGGTATTTCTCCTAATGCTGTCCCTCCCCTAGCACCCTAGCCCCCACCCCCCTGCTATCCCTCCCATAGCCCCCCACCCCTAAACATGCCCCATTGTATGATGTTCCCCTGTGTCCATATGTTCTCAATGTTCAACACCCACTTATGAGTGAGAACATGGAGTGTTTAGTTTTCTGATCTTGTGTCAGTTTGCTGAGAATTATGGTTTTCAGCTTAATCCATGTCCTTGCAAAGGATATGAACTCATCCTCTTTTATGACTGCATAGTATTCCATGGTGTATAAGTGCCACATTTTCCTTATCCAGTCTATCATTGATGGGCATTTGAGTTGGTTCCAAGTCTTTACCATTGTGAATAGTGCCGCAATAAACATACGTGTGAATGTGTCTTTATGATAGAATGATTTAAAATCCTTTGGGTATATTCCCAGTAATGGGACTGCTAGGTCAAATGGTATTTCTAGTTCTAGATCCTTGAGGAATAGCCACACTGTCTTCCACAGTGGTTCAACTAATTTACGCTCCCACCAACAGTGTAAAAGCGTTCCTATTTCTCCATGTCCTCTCCAGCATCTGTTGTCTCCAGATTTTTTAATGATTGCCATTCTAACTGGCATGAGATGGTATCTCAATGTGGTTTTAATTTGCATTTCTCTAATGACCAGTGATGATGAGCTTTTTTTCATATGTTTTTTGGCTGCATAAATGTCTTCTTTTGCAAAGTGTCTGTTCATATCCTTCACCTAATTTTTGATGGGGTTGTTTTTTTCTTGTAAATTTTTTTAAGTTTTTGTAGATTCCTGATATTAGCCCTTTGTCAGATGGGTAGATTGCAAAAATTTTTTCCCAGTCTGTTGGTTGCTGATTCACTCTAAGGATAATTTCATTTGCTGTGCAAAAGCTCTTTAATTAGATCCCATTTGTCAATTTTGGCTTTTGTTGCCATTGCTTTTGGTGTTTTAGTCATGAAGTCCTTGTCCATGCCTCTGTCCTGAATGGTACTGTCTAGGTTTTCTTCTAGGGTTTTTATGGTGTTAGGTCTTAAGTTTAAGTCTTTAATCCATCTGGAGTTAATTTTGTATAAGGTGCAAGGAAGAGATCCAGTTTCATCTTTCTGCATATGGCTAGCCAGTTTTCCCAACACCATTTATTGAATAGAGAATGCCTTCCCCATTGCTTGTTTTTGCCAGGTTTGTCAAAGATTAGATGGTTGTAGATGTGTGGCATTATTTCTGAGGGTTTTGTTCAGTTCCATTTATATATATATATGTGTGTGTGTGTGTGTGTGTGTGTGTGTGTGTGTGTGTGTGTGTCTGTTTAGTACCAGTGCCATGCTGTTTTGATTACTGTAGCCTTGTAGTGTAGTTTGATGTCAGGTAGCATGTAGCATGGTCCCTCCAGCTTTGTTTTTTGTCTGTTTGTTTCCTTAGAATTGTCTTGGCTATGCAGGCTCTTTTTTTGTTCCATATGAAAAGTAAGGTGGCTTTTTCCAATTCTGTGAAGAAAGTCAACAGTATCTTGATAGGGATAGCATTGACTCTATAAATTACTTTGGGCAGTATGGCCATTTTTACAATATTGATTCTTCCTAAACGTGAGCATGGAATGTTTTTCTGTCTGTTTGTGTCCTCTCCTATTTCCTTGAGCAGTGGTTTGTAGTTCTCCTTAAAGAGATCCTTCACATCTCTTGTTAGTTTTATTCCTAGGTATTTCATTGTTTTTGTGGCAATTGTGAATGGAAGTTCACTCATGGTTTGTCTCACTGTTTGCCTATTACTGGTGTATAAAAATGCTTGTGATTTTTGCACACTGATTTTGTATTCTGAGACTTTGCTGAAGTTGCTTATCAGTTTAAGGAGTTTGAAGCTGAGACAATGGGGTTTTCTAAATATACAATCATGCCATCTACAAATAGAGACAATTTGACTTCCTCTTTTCCTAATTGGTTATGCTTTATTTCTTTTTCTCGCCTGATTGCCCTGGTCAGAACTTCCAATACTCTGTTGAATAGGAGTGGTGAGAAAGGGCATCCTTGTGCCAGTTTTCAAAGGGAATGCTTCCAGTTTTTGCCCATTCAGTATGATATTTGCTGTGGGTTTGTCATAAATAGCTCTTATTATTTTGAAATAAGTTCAATTGATACCTTGTTTATTGAGAGTTTTTAGCATAAAGAGCTGTTGAATTTTGTCAAAGGCCTTCTCTGCATCTATTGAGATAATCATGTGATTTTTGTCTTTGGTTCTGTTTATGTGATGGATTATGTTTATAGGTTTTGTACGTTGAACCAGCCTTGCATCCCAGGTATGAAACTGACTTGATAGTGATGGATAAGCTTTTTTATGTGCTGTTGGATTTGGTTTACCCCTATTTTATTAAGGATTTTCACATCAATGTTCATCATGGATATTGGCCTGAAATTCTTTTTCTGTTGTGTTTTTGCCAGGTTTTGGTATAAGGATGATGTTGATCTCATAAAATGAGTTACAGAAGATTCCCTGTTTTTGTATTGTTTGGAATAGTTTCAGAGGGAATGGTACCAGCTCCTTTTTGTACCTCTGGTAGAATTCAGATATGAACCTATCTGGTCCCAGACTTTTTTTGGTTGGTAGGCTTCTAATTACTGCCTCAATTTCAGATTTGTTGTTGGTCTATTCTGGGATTCAACTTCTTCCTGGTTTAGTCTTGGGGGGGGCTATAAGTATCCAGGAATTTATCCATTTCTTCTAGATTTTGCAGGAATTTATCCATTTTTTTCTAGATTTACTGGTTTATTTGCATAAAGATGTTGGTAGTATTCTCTGATGGCAGTTTGTATTTCTGTGGGATCGGTGGTGATATTACCTTTATCATTTTTTATTGCATATATTTGATTCTTCTCACTTTTCTTCTTTATTAGTCTGGCTAGTGGTCTATCTGTTTTGTTGATCTTTTAAAAAACCAGCTCCTGGATATTTTGATGTTTTGAAGGGTCTCTTGTGTCTCTATCTCCTTCAGTTATGCTCTGATCTTAGTTATTTCTTGTCTTCTGCTAGCTTTTGAATATGTTCGATCTTGCCCCTCTGGTTCTTTTAATCATGGCATTAGGATGTCAATTTTAGATCTTTCCTCATTTCTTTTATATTCAGTACTATAAATTTCCCTCTAGACACTGCTTTAAATGTGTCCCAGAGATTCTGGTACATTATGTCTTAGTTCTCATTGGTTTCAAAGAACATCTTTATTTCTGCTTTCATTTTATTATTTATCCAGTTTGTTATGGTTTTATTATTTATCCTGTTTGTTATGGTTTCCATTCTTTTGCATTTGCTGAGGAGTGTTTTACTTCCAATTATGTGGTAAATTTTAGAATAAGTGTGATGTGGTGCTGAGAAGAATGTATATTCTGTGGATTTGGGGTGGAGAGTTCTGTAGATGTCTATTATGTCCACTTAGTCCAGATCTGAATTCAAGTCCTGATTATCCTTGTTAATTTTCTGTTTTGTTGATCTAATATTGACAGTGGGGTGTTAATATTAACAAACAAACTCCCACTATTATTGTGTGGGAGTCTAAGTCTCTTTGTAGGTCCTTATGAACTTGCTTTATGTATCTGGGCACTCCTGTATTGGGTGCATATATATTTAGGATAGTTAGCTCTTCTTGTTGCATTGATCCCTGTACCATAATGTAGTACCTTTCTTTATCTCTTTTGATTATTGTTGGTTTAAAGTCTATTTCATCAGACACTATGATTACAACCCCTGCTTTTTATATATATTTTTTATTTTTTTGCTTTCCATTTTCCTGGTAAATCTTTCTCAAACCCTTTGAGTCTTTGTGTGTCTTTACACATGAGGTAAGTCTCCTGAATACAGCACACTGATGGGTCTTGACTCTATCTGACTCTTTATCTGATTTGCCAGTCTGTGTCTTTTGATGGAGGCATTTAGCCCATTTACATTTAATATTGTTATGTGTGGTTCTGCCATTTTGATGCTAGCTGGTTGTTTTGCTAGTTAGTTAATGCAGTTTCTTTATAGTCTTTATGGTCTTTAAAATATGGTATGTTTTATGCAGTGGCTGGTATTGGTTGTTTCTTTCTATGTTTAGTTCTTCCTTCAGGAGCTCTTGTAAGGCAGGCCTGGTGGTGACAAAATATCTCAGCAGTTGCTTGTCCATAAAGGATTTTAGTTCTCCTTTGCTTATGAAGGTTAGTTTGGCTGGATTTGAAATTCTGGGTTGAAGATTCTTTAAAGATGTTGAATATTGGCCCCCACTCTCTTCTGGCTTGTAGGGTTTCTGCTTAGAGATCTGTGAGTCTGATGGGCTTCCCTTTGTGCATAACCCACCCTTTCTCTCTGGCTGCCCTTAGCATTTTTTCTTTCATTCCATTTCTGGTGAATCTGACGATTATGTGTCTTGGGGTTTCTCTTCTCAAGAAATATCTTTGTGGTGTTCTCTGTATTTCCTTAATTTGAATGTTGGCCTGCCTTGCTAGGTTGGAGAAGTTCTTCTGGATAATATCCTGAAGACTGTTTTCCCACTTGGTTTCATTCTCATCACTTTCAGGTAAACCGATCAAACATAGATTTGGTCTTTTCACATAATCCCATATTTCTTGGAGGCTTTGTTCATTTCTTTTCAACCTTTTTTCTCTATTTTGCCTTCTCCCTTTATTTCACTGAGTTGATCTTCAATCTCTGATATCCTTTCTTCCAGTTGATTGATTCAGCTATTGAAACTTGTGTATGCTTCATGAAGTTCTCATGCTGCATTTTTCAGCTTCATCATATTGTTAATATTTTTCTCTACACTGGTTATTCTAGTTATCATTTCCTCTAACCTTTGTTCAAGGTTCTTAGCTTACTTGCATTGGATTAGAACATGTTCCTTTACCTTCAAGAAGTTTGTTATTATCCACCTTCTGAAGCCTGCTTCCGTCAATTCTTCAAACTTATTCTCCATCAGTTTGGTTCCTTTGCTGGTGAGGACTTGTGATCCCTTGCAGGAGAAGAGGCATTCTAGTTTTTGGAGAATTCAGCCTTTTTGTGTTGTTTACTTCCCATCTTCATGAATTTATCTATCTTTCATCTTTGAAGTTGGTGACCTTTGGGTGGGGTCTCTGAGTGGATGTCCTTTGTGTTGATATTGAAACTATTTCTTTCTGTTTGTTAGTTTTCCTTCTAACAGTCAGGCCCCTGTGTGCAATTATGCTGGAGTTTTGCTGGAGGTTCACTCCAGACCCTGCCCACTTGGAATCACCCATGGGGGCTGCAGAACAGCAGAGATTGCTGCCTGTTTCTTCCTCTGGTAGCTTTGTCCCAGAAGGGTACCCACCAAATGCCAGTCAGAGCTCTCCTATATAAGACGTCTGTCAGCCACTACTGGGAGGTGTGTCCCTGTCAGGATACACAGGGGTCAGGGAGCCACTTGAGGAGGCAGTCTGCCCCTTATCAGAGCTCATGCACTGTGCTGGGAGATCCACTGCTCCCTTCAGTGATGCTGGGTAGGGACATTTAAGTCTGCTGATGCTGACCCCACAACCACCCCTTTTCAAAGCTGCTTTGTCCCAGGAAGGTAGGGGCTTTATTTATAAGTCCCTGATGGGCTTCTGCCTTTTTTCAGAGATGCCTTGCCCAGCAAGAAGAAAGTCTAGTGACAATTTGCCTGCAGAGGCTTTGCTGAGCTGCCGTGGGCTCCAACCAGTTGCTGTGTAAACTTCCCAGTGACTTCGTTTACATAGGCGAGATTAAAACTGCCAATCTGAGCCTCAGCAATGGCAGACGCCCCTTTTCCCACCAAGCTTGAGCATCCCAGGTCTAGCTCAGACTGCTGTGCCATCTATGAGAGTTTCAAGCCAGTGTATCTTAGTTTGGGGTGGGACCTGCTGAGCCAGATCACTTGGCTTTCTGGCTTCAGTTCCCTTTTTTCAGGGGAATGAAGAGTTCTGTCTCGCTGGTGTTCCAGGCACCGCTGGGGTATGAGGGAAAAAAAAAACTGCTGCAGCTAAAATGGCTGCCCAGTTTTGTGCTGGAAACCCTGGGTGCTGGTGTTGTAGGTGACGGAGGGAATCTCCTGATCTGTGGGTTGTGAAGACCATGGGAAAAGCACAGTATCTGAGCCAGAGTGTCAGGAAAAGTCACTCATGACAAGGCTTCCCTTGGCCAGGAGAGGGACTTCTCTGGCTCCTTGCACTTCCCAGATAAGACAACACCCCACCCTGCTCTAGCTCTCCCTCCTTTGGCTGCACCCGCTGTCTAATCAGTTCCAATGAGATGAACCTGGTACCTCAGTTGGAAATGTGGAACTCACCCACCTTCTTCACTCTCACTGGGAAATGTGTACCAGAGCTGTTTCTATTCAGTCACCTTGGTGGAAAATCCACTCATATTTCTTTAATGTTGCCTTTGTTTTGTGTATTTTGTTATGTGAGACATGTTTTATTTGCTTTCTTTTCTTTTTTTAAAATTTCAATAGCTTTTAGGGTACAAGTGTTTTTGGTTACATGGATAAATTGTATAGTGGCAAGGTCTGAGATTTTAGTTTATCCATCATTAAAGTAGTGTACATTGTACCCAATGTTAAAATGTGTGCTCTGAATGAAAAGACACCCCAAACAGGCTTTGTGTGAGCAACATGGTTGTTTATTCACCCAGGTGCAGGTAGGCTGAGTCCAAAAAGCGAGTCAGTGGAGGGTAGTGGGATAGGAGTTGGTTTTCTAGGTTTGGGGTAGGCAGTGGAAAGTTACAGAAGTTACAGTTTAGGGCAATTTTTGCAAGCTGGGAGGGGGTTGTAGGGCCTGGAGTTAGGAGGGTGACCAACATTGGTTACAGAATCCAATTGCCTTGTCAGTTGAGGCAGGAATAAGGAACAATAGAAAAATGTCTCAAGTTAATTAGGCACCACAGGGGTTGGTCATTCTTCCCTTTTGTGGTTTTCCAGTTACTTCAGGATTTCTATTTCCAGAAACTCACCTGGAGGTGTACATGCAGATCACAGAGCTTACCATGAAGTTCATGGAGCCATCAGCCTAAAAGGTCTTACACTCAATATATATTTTTTATTCCTTAGTCCCCTCCCATTTTCCCTCTTTTGAAGCTCCAATGTTCATTATTATCACTCTGCATCCATTTACATACACATGGCTTAGTTACCATTTATGAGAACATGTGGTATTCGGTTTTCCATTTCTAGTGGCCCCCAGCTCCATCCAAATTGCTGCAAAAGCCATTATTTTAGTTTTTATGGGTGAGTAGTATTCTGTGGTGTATATCTACCATAGTTTCTTTATTTACCTATAGGTTGATGGGCACTTGGATTGGTTCCATATCTTTACAATTGTGAATTGTACTGTGATGATAAACATGCATTCAGGTCTCTTTGACATAGTAATTTATTTTCCTTTGTGTAGTTACCCAGTAGTGGAATTGCTGGACCAAATGGTAGATCTACTTTTAGTTCTTTGAGAAATCTTTGTAATGTTGAACATAAAGGTTGATAATAATTTACATCACTACTTCAGACCCCTAGAATTTTCTTTTCATCACATCCGTGAAAACTTTTTTGTTTTTAAAAATTTCAGTAATGACCATTGTGGCAGGAATAGGTGGTATCTCACTGTGGTTTTAATTTGCATTTCCCTGATGATTAGTGATGTTGAGCGCTATATATATATATATATATGTATATATATATGTATGGTGTATGTGTGTATACGTATATATGTGTATATATCTGTGTGTGTGTGTATATATATATACATTGTGTATATATATACATTGTGTGTGTGTGTGTGAATATATATATATATATATATTCACTCACACACACACACACACATATGTATATATATATACACACACACACAGATATATACACATATATACGCATACACACATACACCATACACATACACATATTTGTTAGCCATTTGTATATATTCTTTTGAGAATTGTCTATTTATATCATTTGCTCCCATTTTAATGGGATTATTAGTTTTTCTTGCTGATTTGCTTGAGTTCCTTATTGATTCTGCATTTTAGTCCATTGTCAGATACATAGTTTGAGGATATTTTCTCCCATTCTGTGGGCTGTCTCTGTACTGTGATTATTATTTCTTTTGCTGTGCAGAAGCATTTCAGTTTAATTAGATCTCATTTATTTATTTTTATTGCATTTGCTTTTGGAGTGTTAGTCATAAATTCTTTGCCTGGGCAAAGTTCCAGAGAAGTTTTCCCTACATTTGCTTTCAGATTTTTATGGTTTCATTCTTACCTTCATGTATTTAATCTATCTTGAGTTGGTTTTTTTATATAGGGAGAAGTAGAGATTCAGTTTTATTCTTCTACATCTGGATATCCAGTTTTCCCAGCATCATTTATTAAATAGGGTGTACTTCCCCAATTTATGTTTATAAATACTTTGTTGAAGATCAGTTGTCTCTATGTATTTGGCTTTATTTCTGGGTTCTCTGTTGTTTTTCACTGGTCTATGTATCTACTTTTAAACCAGTACTAATCTATTTCGGTAACTATAGCCTTGTAGTATAATTTGAAGTTGAGTAATATGATGCCTCCAGATTTGTTCTTTTTGCTTAGAATTGCTTTGGCTATTTGAGCTCTTTTTGAGTTTTATATAAATTTTGGAATTTTTTTTCTAGTTCTGCAAAAATTCATGGTATTTTGATAGGTATTGCATTGAATCTGCAGATTGCTTTGGGTAGTGTATTAATCCATAATCTCACTGCTGTAAACGACTACCTGAGACTGGGCAATTTATGAAGAAAATAAGTTTAATTGACTCGCAGTTCCACAGGCTGTATAGGAAGCATGGCTAGGATACCTCAGAAAACTTGCAATCATGGCAGGAAAAGTGGAAGCAATCACATTTTCACATGACCAGCAGGATACAGAACAAAGGTGGAAGTGCTACACACTTATAAACAACCAGATCTTTGAGAACTCACTCACTATTAGAAGAGTAAGGGGATAGCCATCCCTATGATCCAGTCACCTTCTACCAGATGCCTCCCCCAGCACTGGGAATTACAATTCAACATAAGATTTGGGTGGGGACACAGATCCAAACCATATCATTCTGCCACTGGGCCCTCCCAAATCTCATATCTGTCTTATATTTCAAAACACAATTATGCCTTCCTCAAAGTCTTAAATCATTTCAGCATTAACTTAAAAGTCTAAGACCAAAGTCTTATCTGAGAAAGGCAAGTTCCTTCCCCATATGAGCCTGTAAAATGAAAAAAAAATTAAAAAGCTAGTTACTTCTAAGGTATAATGGGAGTACAGGCATTGGATAAGTGCTCCCATTTCGAAAGAGAAATTGACCAAAAAAAGGGGGCCCCAGGTCCCTTGCAAGTCTAAAACACAGCAGATCAGTCATTAAATCTCCAAAACAATCTTCTTTTCCTCAGTTTCTCACATCCAGGGCAAACTAATGCAAGAAATGGGCAGCTCCAGCCCTGTGGCCCTGCAGCCCCAGCCCACTGGCCCTGCAGCCCCCTTGGCTGCTTTTATGGGCTTTTAGACTGCTTGTGGCTTTTCCAGGTGCACAGTGCAAGTTGTCAGTGGATCTGGCATTCTGGGATCTGGAGGACATTGTCCCTCTTCTCACAGCCCCACTATGCAGTGCCAGTGGGAGCTCTGTCTGGGAGCTCCAACCCCTCATTTTCCTCCACACTGCCACAGTAGAGATTCTCTATATGGACTCCCTCAACCCCTTGCAGCATACTTTGGCCTGGACATCCAGGAATTTCCGTATATCCTCTGAAATATGGTGGAAGCTCTTAAATCTGAACTCTTGTCTTCTGTGTACCTGCAGACCCAAAACCAGGTGAAAGCTAGCAAGGTTTGGGGATTGCATCCTATGAAGCAATGGCCCAAGCTCTACCTTGATCCCTTGTAGTCACAGCTGGAGCCACAGCATCTGGGACACATGGCACTATGTCTTGAGACTGCACAGAGCAGTGTGGCCCTGGGCCTTGCTCATAGAACCATTTTTTCCTCCTAGCCTTCCAGATTTGTGATTGGAGGGGCTGCCATGAAAAGCTCTAAAATACCTTGAGAACATTTTCCCCATTGTCTTGGCTATCAACATTTGACTTTTCTTTACTTATGCAAATCTCTGCAGCCTTGATTTCCTCCCCAGAAAATGGGTTTTTCTTTCCTACTTCATGGTCAGGCTGCAGATTTCCAAAACTGTTATGCTCTGCTTTTTTAAAAAATATAAGTTCTGATTTGTTTATGCAAATGAGTTTAAGCTTATAAAAGCAGCCAGGCCACATCTTGAACTCTGCTGCTTAGAAAATTTTTCCACCAGATACCCTAAATCATCTCTCTCAACCTGAAGTTCCACAGATCTCCAGTGTGCACAATGCTGCCAGTATCTTTACTATAGAATAGCAAGAGTGATCTTTAGTTCCCAGTAAGGTCCTCATGTCCACCTGAGACCACCTCAGTCTGGACATTTCTGTCCATATCAGTATCAGCATTTTGGTCACAACCATTTAACAATTCTCTAGGAAGTTCCAAACTTTCCATTATCCTCTTGTCTTCTTCTGATACCTGCAAACTGTTCCAACCTTTACTCATTACCCAGTTCCAAAGTCACTTTTACATTTTCACATATCTTTATATCAATGCCCCACTTCTCTAGTAACAATTTTCTGTATTAGTCTGTTCTCACACTGCTGTAAAGAACTAACTGAGACTGGGTTATTTATGAAGAAAGGAGATTTAATTTACTCATAGTTCTACAGGCTGTACAGGAAGCATAGCTAGAAGGCCTCTGGAAACTCACAATTATGGCAGAATGTGAAGGGGAAGCAAGCGCATATTCACATGGTCATCAGGAGAGAGAGCAAAGGGGGAAGTGCCACACACTTTTAAACAACCAGATCCTGTGAGAACTCACACACTATTATGAGAACAGAAAGGATGGTATCTGCCCCTATGATCCAGTCACCTTTCACCAGGTTGGTCCCTCCTCCAACACTGGGAATTACAATTTGATATGAGATTTGAATGAAGACACACCCAGACCATATCTGGTAGTATGGTCATTTTGGTAATATATCTTCTTCCAAACCATGAGCATGAGCTATATTTCCAATTGTTTCTGTCATCTATGTTTTCTTTTAGTGGTGTCTTGTAGTTTTTGCAGAGAACTTAATCACTTTCTTGATTAAGAATATTCCTAGGTATTTTAGTATTTTGCAGCTATTGTAAAAGAGATAGAATGCTTGATTTGATTCTCAGCTTAGTTATTGTTGGTGTGTATTTATGCTACTCATTTGGTACATTGATTTTGTAAACTGAGACACTGAATTCATTTATCAAATCTGGGAAACTTTTTAGAGGAATATTTAGGTTCTCTAGTTATATAATTATATAAATTGGTAAAGAGATAGTTTGACTTCCTCTTTTCCAGTTTGGAGGCTATTTATTTTTTTCTGTTGCCTTATCATTCTTACTAGTATCTTTAGTACTTTGTTGAATAGAAGTTGTGAAAATGGGTATCTTTGTGTTGTTCCACTTCTAAGAAGGAATGATTTCCCATTTAATATTATTTTGGTTTTGGTTTGGCATAATGGTTTTTATTATTTTGAGGTATGTTTTTTCTATTCCTATTTCATTGGGTTTTTTATCATAAAGAGATGGTAGATTTTATGGTAGGTTTTTTTTCTTTTTGTGTTTATTAAGGCAATCATATGGTTTTGGTTTTTGAGTCTGTTTATGTAGTGAATCACATTTGTTGGCTTGCATATATTGAAGCATCTTTGCGTCCCTGGGATGAAAGGATGCTTGATCATGGTAATTTTTTCTCTTTTTTTGCACGGGCTGTTGGTTTCAGTTTACCAATCTTTTTGTTGTTGTTGTTATTGTTGTTAGTTTTTGCATATATGTTCATCAGGGATATTGGCCTGTAGTTTTCTTTTTTTTTGTTATATCCTTTCAGACTTTGGTATTAGAGTGAAACTGGCTTCACAAAATGAGTTTGGGAAGATTTCTTCTTTCTCAGTCTTTTCAAATAGTTCCTATAGAATTGATACCAATTCTTTGAGTGTCTGGTGGAATCTGTCTGTGAGTTCATCTGGCCCTAGGCTTTTTTTGTTTGGCAATTTTTAAATTACTGGTTCATTGTCTCTGCTTCTTATTTATCTGTTTAGAGTTTCTCTTTCTTCCTAATCTAGATAGGAAGGTTGTATGTTTCCAGGATTTTATGCATTCCCCATAGATTTTCTAGTTTATGTTTATAGAAGTATTTATAGTAGTCTTGAATTATCTTTTATATTTCTGTGGTGTTGGTTGTAATGTCTCCATTTTCATGTCTAATTGAGCTTATTCAAATCTCTCTTCTTGGTTTGTCTATCTATAGGTGTATTTGGTATTTTTTTTTTCAAAAAATTGAATTGTTGTTTTATTGATCTTCTGTGTTTTTTGTTTTAATTTCATTTAGTTCTGCTCTGACCTTTGGTATTTCTTTTTTTCTGCTAGCTTTGGGTTTTTTCCTTGTTTCTTTAGTTACCTGGCTTGTGATGTTTTCAATTTGTGATTTTTTAGACTTTTTGATGAAGGTATTTATCATCCTAAACTTTCCTCTTAGCATTGTTTTTGCTGTATTTCAGAGGTTTGGATGACTTGTCAGCATTAGCATTCATTATGAAGAAGTTTAATTTCCATCTTGATTTCATTAACTCAAAAATTATTCAGGATCAGATTATTTAATTTCCATGTATTTATCTAGTTTGGGGGGTTCCTTTTGGAGCTGATTTCTAGTTTTATTCCACTGTGGTCTGAAGAGAGTTTTTAAAAAAAAATATATAAAATACTTTGGATTTGGAGTCATGCCACTTTGTATTGCATAACAATTTTAAATCTCCTGGATTGGTGAGAATGCAAAGATCTTTTGTTGTATTTTGAAAATTAACTTTAAGCTTTCCTAATTTTCTACTATGGAAAAGGAAGAATTACTACCCCCTACTTCTCCTGAATTTTCAGGCTTTGTTAACTTGTTCTGGGAAAATAAATCTAAATTATTCTTATGATTATGTTAGTAAAATCTAAGAGATATATGTATTTACATAATTATTTCAGGCTTTTGTATGTAATTTTGATGATTAGTGAAGTCCAGCAGTAATTTGGAATCATATCAAAGTAGTTAAATAGAATTAGCACTCAACACTAATTCTTATTGTACAATGTCCCTGCTATCTTGAGTTTTTAATATTTATTTATCTTTTTTAGGTATGTCCTTTAGTGTTTTATTTAAAACAACACAAGGAGTAGATATCCTGTGCTTTACTATATTTTCATATACCTTTCTATAAACTTCATATAGTTATTAATGACAATTTGGCTAGGTATAGAATTTTATCTTCACAGTCCTTCCTTAATTCTATTTAAAAATGATTTTATATAAAATCAAGTTTTATATGTAAAGTCTAACAGAAGCTTTTTGTGTTTTGTAGCTTTGTAAGTAACTTGTCTCATTTTAGATAATTGGGTATTTTTCCTTTCTTAAAAAATCTATTAAATTGAAAAAATTATGACTAGAATTATGTGTAATTGTGTGTTTTATATTCTTTTCAGTAACAGGCTTTAAAAATTTATATTCAGAAATTTCATACTATGTTTTCAGTAAAATAACATGTATATTATTCTTCTAATTTATATTTAATTATCCATCCTTTGTATTTATGTCTATAGCACCCTTGTAATACGCATTTTTATTTTGACATGTTAAAACCACTTCTCTTCTTTCTCAGAACTTAGCTTTAATGTCATTTCTAAAAGAGGTCTTTTCTGTTTATCCTAGTCAAAAATATATGTGAACAAATGTCACCCCTCTTACTAATTTTCGTATTTAAATTACAATTATTTTTAATCAAATATGTTATTTATATTAAAATATAGTATTTTATCATGTTTAAAAATAATATAGTTTTAAAATGTAAAAAAATTATTTTTCTTAAGATATCTGTTTTATTAAGACATTCAAAAATCAAGAGAATATACATCAATTTTTCTTTCTCTTTTTGTTTTTATTTTAAGTTCGGGGGTACATGTGCAAAGTATGCAGGTTTGTTACATAGGTATTCACGTGCTATGGTGGTGGTTTGTTATATCCATCACCCCATCATCTGCATTAGGTATTCCTTCTAATGCTATCCCTCCCCTCACTTCCTACCCAGTGACAGTCCCCAGTGTGTAATGTTTCCCTCCTTGTGTCCATGTGTTCTCATTGTTCAACAGCCACTTGTGAGTGAGAACATACAGTGTTTGGTTTTCTGTTCTTGTGTTAGTTTGCTGAGAATGACGGTTTCCAGCTTCATCTATGTGCCTGCAAAGGACATAAACTCATCCTTTTTTATGACTGCATAGTATTCCATGGTATATATGTGCCACATTTTCTTTATCCAGTCTGTCATTGATAGGCATTTGGGTTGGTTCCAAGTCTTTGCTATTATGAACAGTGCTGCAATAAACATATGTGTGCATACATCTTTATAGTAGAACAATTTATAATTCTTTGAGTATATACCCAGTAATGGGATTGCTGGGTCAAATGGTATTTCTAGTTCTAGATCCTTGAGGGATTGCCACATTGTCTTCCACAATGGTTGAACTAATTTACACTCCCACCAACAGTGTAAAAGCATTCCTATTTCTCCACATCCTCTCCAGCCTCTGTTGTTTCCTGATTTTTTATGATTGCCATTCTAACTGGCAGAAGATGATATCTCAATGTGGTTTTAATTTGCATTTATCTAATGACCAGTGATTAGCATTTTTTTTCATATGTGTGTTGGCTGCATAAATGTCTGCTTTTGAGAAGTGGCTGTTCATATCCTTCACCCACTTTTTGATGGGGTTATTTTTTTCCTGTAAATTTGTTTAAGTTCTTTGTAGATTCTGGGTATTGCCCTTTGTCAAATGGGTAGCTTGGAAAAATTTTGTCCCATTCTGTTGGTTGCCTGTTCGCTCTGATGATATTTTCTTTTGCTGTGCAGAAGCTCTTCAGTTTAATTAGATCCCATTTGAAAATTTTGGCTTTTGTTGCCATTACTTTTGGTGTTTTGGTCATGAAGTCTTTGCCCATGCCTATGTCCTGAATGGCATTGCCAAAGTTTTCTTCTACGGTTTTTATGGTGTTAGGTCTTAAGTTTAAATCTTTAATCCATCTGGAGTTAACTTTGTATAAGGTGCAAGGAAGGGATCCAGATTCAGCTTTCTGCATATGGCTAGCCAATTTTCCCAACACCACTTATTAAATAGGGAATCATTTTCCCATTGCTTGTTTTTGTCAGGTTTGTCAAAGATCACATGGTTGTAGGTGTGTGGTGTTATTTCTGAGGACTTTTTTCTATTCCATTTGTCTATATATCTGTTTTGGTACCAGTACCATGCTGTTTTGATTACTGCAGTCATGCAGTATAGTTTGAAGTCAGGTAGCATGATGCCACCGGTTTTGTTTTTTTTGTTTTTTTTTGTTTTTTTTGTTTTTGCTTAGAATTGTCTTGGCTATGTGCTATGTGGGCTCTTTTTTGGTTCCATATGCAATTTAAGGGTTTTTTTTTTCAAGTCTGTGAAGAAAGTCAATTGTAGTTTGATGGGGATAGCACTGTATCTGTAGATTACTATGGGAAGTATGGCCAATTTTACAATATTCTTTCTAACCATGAGCATGGAATGTTTTTCCATTTGTTTGTGTCCTCTTATTTCCTTGAGCAGTGATTTGTAGTTCTGCTTGAAGAGGTCCTTCATATCCCTCATAAGTTGTATTCCTAGGTATTTAATTCTCTTTGCAGCAATTATGAATGGGAGTTCACTCATGATTTGGCTCTCTGTCTGTTATTGGTGGATAGGAATGCTTGTGATTCTTGCACATTAATTTTGTATCCTGAGATTTTGCTGAAGTTGGTTATCAGCTTAAGGATATTTTGGGCTGAGATGATGGGGTCTTCTAAATATACAATTATGTCATCTACAAATAGAGACAATTTGACTTCCTCTTTACCTATTTTAATATCCTTTATTTCTTTCTCTTGCCTGATTGCCCTGGCCACAACATCCAATACCATGTTGAAGAGGAGAGGTGAGAGAGGGCATGCTTGTCTTATGCCAGTTTTCAAAGGGAATGCTTCCAGTTTTTGCTGATTCAGTATGGTATTGGCTGTGGTTTGTCATAAATAGTTCTTATTATTTTGAGATGCATTCCATCAATATCTAGTTTACTGAGAGTTTTAGTATGAAGAATTGAATTTTGTCAAAGGCCTTCTCTGCAGCTATTGAGATAATCATGTGATTTTTTCATTGGTTCTGTTTATGTGATGAATTACATTTATTGATTTGTATATGTTGAATCAGCCTTGCATCTCAGGGATGAAGCTGACTTGATCAGGATGGATAAGCTTTTTGATGTGCAGTTGGATTTTTTGCCAGTATTTTATTGAGAATTTAGGCATCTATGTTCATCAGGGATATTGGCTTGAAATTTTCATTTTAGTTATGTTTTTATTATCTATTTACATTTTAAAATGTAATATCAATTTTAAAATGTAGATAGACATTTGATGTATATTCTCTTGACATTCAAAAATAAAGAGAATATACATCAAATTATTTATAATGACTATCTTCTGGTTGAGGTGGGAGTGTTGGTAGGCCAGTTAATATTCTTAATGTCTTGATGTATCAATTTGTCAAAATTAGTAAATTTCAAAAATGCTAATTTCAAATACTGGTGATGAAACGTTATTTTTGATAAATAATAATTACCACTATCTTGAAATGGCTATTTTTTTCTTTCTTATTTTAAATCATATAATTCATATTAAGTGTTACCATATTTAGGTGGCTATAACTCTGTGCTGAGAGAGCAGGGGGAGAAAACTGCTTAGGTCAGAGCAAAGAGGCTGCAATGTGCACAGACGTAACGCTCCTCAGGCTGTGGCCAGGATCTCAGGAATTAGCAGTGGGTGCCAGTATTGTCACCTCCCTGAAGGCAGAAGAGACTGTTTAGCTCGGCAATGACAAGTCTAGCATGGATACTAGACCACTCATTTCCAGGAGAGCATCCATACAGTGTCTCTTCATATTAGGAAACCAGAGGAAGGGTTCTGCATTGGACACAACACATTTGCACTATAAAATTTACAAACATAATTAATATACCTGATATAAAAGAAAATCTAGCTAAAAGAATTGTGTACATGTGTACCAATAAGTAATTTAAATAACAAAATGGCAATCAACACATGTAAAATTGCTTAACCACACCAAAATTTAAAGAAATCTGATCAAAAGCATTGAGATATGTATATATAAAAGCAAGATACAGAAGATAATAAACAACATGAACTGATTTTTGAAGAACATATATTTTGATAAGGATATACATATGTCATATTTTAAAATATTAATAAGCTCACAGAAACAATTCCGGAGAAAATTTACAAATCAATTTTGTGATTGTCTTGAGACAGGACACAGTAAGAGGGGAAATACAAGATATTGTCTCTTATAATTATATATTTCTCCAGTGTTTTTCTTTCTTTTAAATTTTGTTTTAGGTTCAGAGTAAATATGCAGGTTTGTTACACAGGTAAACATGTGTCATGGGGGTTTGTTGTACAAAATATTTAATAACCTAGGTATTAAATCTAGGTCTTCAACCCAGTACCCAATAGTTATCTTTTCTGCTTCTCTCCTCCCTCCCATTCTCCCCTCTCAGATAGACTCTGCTGTCTGTTTTCTTCTTCTTTGTGTTCATAAGTTCTTATCATTTAGCTCCCACTTATAAGTGAGAATTTGTGGTATTTGGTTTTCTTTTTCTGCATTAGTTTGCTAAGGATAAGAATATCCAGTTTCATACATGTTCCTGTAAAAGACATCTCATTCTTTTTCACAAAGTATTCTATGGTATATAGAATATTCTATATACTATGGCTGCATAGTGTTCCATGGTATACATGTACTACATTTTCTTTATCCAATCCGGCATTTATGTACACTTAGGTTGATTCCATGTCTTTGCTATTGTAAATAGTGCTGCAGTGAACACTCATGTGCAGGTGTCTTTATGGTATAACAATTTATATTCCTTTGGGTATATACCCAGCAATGGGACTGCTGGGTCAAATGAGAGTTCTGCTTTTAGCTTATTGAGGAAACACTGTATTAGTCTGTTCTCATGCTTCTGGTAAATACATAATTAAGACTGGGAAAATTATGAGGAAATAGCTTTAATTGACTCACTGTTCTAGGTGGCTGGGAAGGCCTCACAATCATGGCAGAAGATAATGTGGAGGAAAGTTATGTTTCACATGGTGGCAGTCAAGAGACAGCATGTGTAGGGAAACTCACCTTTATAAATTCATCAGATCTCATTAGACTTATTCACTATCATGAGATCAGCACAGGAAAGACCCAACCCCATGATTCAATTACCTCCCACCAGGTCCCTTTCAAGAGATGTGGGAATTACAGAAGTTACAATCTCAGATTTGTGTGGGGATACAGCTAAACCATATTATTCTGCCTCTGGTTCCTCCCATATATTATGTCCTCACATTTCAAACTCAGCCATGCCTTCCCAACAGTCCCTTAAATTCTTTCTTTTTTTTTTTTTTCTTTGAGACAGAGTTTTACTCTGTTGACCAGACTGGAGTGCAGTGGGATAATCTAAGCTCACTGCAATCTCCACCTCCCAAGTTCAAGTGATTCTTGTGCCTCAGCCTCCCAAGTAGCTGAGATTACAGGCATGCACCAAGCTCATCAGGCTAATTTTTTTATTATTAGTAGTGATGGGGCTCTTCCATGTTGGCCTGGCTGGTCTTGAACTCCTGATCTCAAGTAATCTGCCCACTTTGGCCTCCCAAAGTGCTGGAATTACTTGCATGCGCCACCACACCCAGCCGTTCCCCCAAAGACTTAACTCATTTCACCATTAACTCAAAAGTCCACAGTCCAAACTCCCATCTGAGACAAGTCATGTTCCTTTTGCCAAAAAGCCTGCAAAATCACAAGAAAATTAGTTACCTCCTCGATACAATGGGGCTACAGGCATTGGGTAAACACACCCATTCCAAATGGGATAAATTGGCCAAAATGATGGGGCTACAGGCCCCATGCAAGTCCAAAATCCAGCAGGGAACTCAAACCTTAAAGCTCCAGAAGGATCTCCCTTGACTCCATATCTCAGGTCCATGTCACACTAATTCAAGAGGTGGGTTACCATGGTCTCAGGCAGCCCCAGCCCTGTGGCTTTGCAGAATATAGCATCTCTCTGGGCTGCTTTCATGGACTTATGTCGAGTGCCTGCAACTTTTCTAGGTGCACAGTGCAATCTGTCCCCGATCTACCATTCTGGGATCTGGTGTATGCTGGCCCTCTATTTACATCACCACTGGACAGCGCCCCAGTGTGGACTCTGTGTCGGTGTTCACACTCAACATTTCCCTTCTACACTACCCTAGCAGAGGTTATCCATGAAGGTTCCATCCCTGTAGGAAACCTCCCTGGATATTCAGGCATTTCCATTCATCTTCTGAAATCTAGGCAGAGGTTCCTAAACCTTAATTATTCACTTCTGTGCAACCACAGGCTCCACCCCATGAAGAAGCTGCCAAAGTTGGAGGCTTGCACCCTCTGAAGCCAAAGCCTGACCTGCACCTTGGCTTCTTTTAGCCACAGCTGGAATGGCTGGGAAGCAGGGCACCAATTCCCTAGGCTGCACACAGCAGGGGTCCCTGTGCCTAGCTCAGGAAATCATTCTTTTCCTCCTAGGCCTCCAGGCTTATGATGGGAGGTGCTACCACAAAGGTCTCTGGCATGGCCTGGAGACATTTTCTCCTTTGTCTTGGAGATTTATATTTGGTTCCTTGTTATTTATGCAAATTTCTGCAGCAGGCTTGAATTTTACCTCAGAAAATGGGTTTTCTTTTCTATTGCATTGTCAGGCTGCATATTTTCAGAACTTTTATGCTCCTCTTTAAAACATAAGTTCAAACTTGAACTCAGACCTGGAACAAGTAAACTTAACAGATATTTACAGAGCTCTCCACCCTAAATCCAGAAAACATACATTTTTCTCAGTATCACATTACACCTATTTTAAAAGTGACCACATAATTGGAAGTAAATCACTCCTCAGCAATTGCATAGTATTTCACAGGTTTAAATAAAATATTGGTTGGCCGCTTGTTTGTTATTTTCATCCCTTATTCCTTCCTGTCTCCATTGTTAAGCACAATTATTGGCATAAAAGAGGTTTTTAATACTGATTTTTAGACTGCATTCTAGCCTGGGCAACAGAACAAGAATTCCGTTCTCTCTCCCTCTTTCTCTTCCTCTTTCTCTCTTACATTCTTTTTCTTTCTTTCTTTCACTCTTTCTTCTTTTCTCTCTTTTTCTTTCTTTCAAAAAAATTTTAAAAATAAAAAAATAAAAAAAATTTAAAAAAAGAAGGATGAGTTCATGTCCTTTTCAGGGACATGGATGAAGCTGGAAACCATCATTCTCAGCAAACTGACATAAGAACAGAAAACCAAACACCGCATATTCTCACTCATAAGTGGGTGTTGAACAATGAGAACAGATGGATACAGAGAGGGGAACATCACACACTGGGACCTGTCAGGGTATGGGGGGACTAGGGGAGGGATAGCATGGGGTGGGGGCATTAGGGAGGGATAATATTTGGAGAAATACCTAATGTAGATGACCGGTGGATGGATGCAGCAAACCACCATGGCATACGTATACCTATGTAACAATCCTGCACGATCTGCACAGGTACCCCAGAATTTAAAGAAAAACAAAAATAAAAATTTTTAAAAAGACATATAGATGGCAAATGAGCAAATGAAAAATTGTTCAATGTCATTAATCTTTAGAAAAATGCAAATTTATAAAAAAGAAGATGCTATCTGGGTTACCGTATTATATTTACATTACATTTTTTCATCTTGTCTCCTTAAGCTTCTCTTAGCTGTGATCGTTTATCAGCTTTTTTTCCTTTTTTCTTTTTTTATTTTTGAAGACTGTAACAGTTTTGACGTGTACTGGTCAGGTATTTTGTAGAATATCTCTCAGTTGGGATTTATTTTATGTATTTCCTCTTGATTAGACTGGAGTCACGGGTTTGGGAGAAAAAGATTCCATAGGCAATGAGAAACAAATAATGTATTGTACTCTCGTGAAATCCTAGAATTTGTAATGGTTTTGGCATTGGGATATCAAATTTTGTACATATATATATATATATATAAAATGTATCATATAAAGAAGTAAGAAGACGTTATCAGTTTCAATCAACTTTCAATCAAGTTTGGGATCTTACACTTTACTAGCTGGATAATTTTGGCCATTAGCAGTTTACAACGTTTTCTTCTGGATTTTTGAAATGAGACTCATAGTCCAATGATTATCTAGCTAGAGGGGCTTTCAAGATTCTCTAATTTATTGCTGCATTCACTTTGTGACTTCCCTATTGTTTTAAGCTCATTGACACTGGTTGTATCTGATTGGACCAGGAATCCCCGGCTGGTTCACATGAAGAGACCTGGCATCACAGTTCTGCCCTATGGCATGTATTAGTCAGCTCTGGCTGCCATAGCAGTATGCCATCACCTGAGTGGCTTAAGCAACAAAAATATATGTTCTCCCAGTTCTGGAGGCTGGAAGTTCAAGATCAAGGTGCTGGTGCTGACATCGTTGGGTTCTTTGGAAGGCTCTCTTCCTGGCTTCCCGAAGAGAAGGCCACTTTCTTCTGTCTTCACATGGCAGAGATTCATTCTCTCTCTGTCTCTCTCTGTCTCTCTCTCTGTCTCTCTCTTCCTCCTCTTATAAGGCCACTGTTCTATCAGCTTTGTGCCCCACCCTTATTTCACTTACCTGACCTTAATTACCTGCTAAAGACTCTACTTCAGGTACAGTAACATTGAGGGTTAGGGCTTCAACTTAAGCACTTTGGAAGAACACAATTCGGTTCATAGCAGACAGTTCCAAGTCAGATTCTGATTGTCTAAATCCATTATGTCTTTACCTTTGAATTATTTGAATTCAAAAAATGGAGTCAGCTGACTGGGGGATGAGTTTCAGCCAGATCACTATTGCACTGAGAGCTACAGCATTAATATCAAGAAGGAACAACATGAGGCAGATCTGTGCAGTGCTTAAGGCCACAGGTCCTGGAATCAAAAGGACTTGTTTTGAAAATTGGCTCTGCCACTTACCAACTAGATAATTCTGGGTAAAATACTTAACTTGTTTTTGCCTCTGTCTCTATTTCTGTAAAATGGGGATAATAATAGTATTGCCTCATAAAGTTATTGTGTGGATGAAATAGACAACACATGTGCAGCTTTAACAAACCTGGCATGTAAAATGTGCTCAATAAAGGGTTGAGGCTTTTGTTATTGTTAGTATTGTTATTTCTCATGTGGTCTATCAATGGAATCTCATTAACTAAGCAAATTCATTTAGTGCAGCCAGAAATGAATTACACATTACTTTGTGAAATGGTCACAGAGTAAGAAACTGCCTATGGCCTTTGTATACTCACCCTTTCTCTTGCTTTTTTAGTTTTTGTTTTTTTTTTCCAGTTAACTCTTCTTCACCCATCACAAGTTATCTAGTATATCACATCTAGCAAACTTACCTGCCCTCAATTGCTTCCATGGCTCCATAATTTCAGTATTAAGAACGGAGGCTATTTTGTGTTAGTTTCAATGCGACTTTAAGCATGTTACACAAAGTACCCAAGCACCATTTTCTCCTTCAGAAAATAGAAATAATATACAATTGTCTGTCACTGAGGCAGTCTGAAATTTAAATAAATAATGTACGTACAATAATTAGCATGATGTCTAGTGAGTACTCAATAATTAACAGAATTCTTATGGTACTAATCTTGCTGTGTCATTATTACCTGCACGATGATTGAAATACTCTATTTGTTTGTTGGTGACACAGTAAATATGTGAATTAGAATATAAGATCTAAGATGGCAAACTACATCATCATAGCCAAGGATCTCTAAATACTAACTTCTCCAACTGAGCTGGAAGCATTTTGCTCTATAGGTTCTGCCTAGCTTTTGTTCTAGGCTTGTCAATTTTTTTTTATAAAGGGTCACACAGTAAACATTTTTGGTGTTACTAGCCAGTCTTTTGCAGAGAATATTTCTCTCTGCAGTGTGAAGCCAAAGCAGCTACAGACAATCTGTGACAAATGGGTACAGCTGCATTCCAGTACAATCTTATTTACATACACAGAACACTGCTGTGTTTGGCACACCAGCCATCGTTTGCTGACAGATTCCTTGCAGATTACACTAATAATTTTCTACGACGGCTTTCCCTCATTTTCAACTATACGATCTTACTTTTCACTCTATTGAAACTCCTGCCACATCTCTGTTTTAGAACTTCTGTGAGTTCTAATCTGTACAATAATAAACCAGAATAATATAATTTTCTGAATAAAAAACGAGTTTCTGTTAGAACTAGAGACACCTTCTCAGTGATTCTGAAGCTCTTTTAACATAAAAAAAAATTCCAAGAAAAGTAGGTGTACTAGTTTTGTTGAAGATGGAATCAGAGTCCTGGAGCCCTATCCCCAGATTCTAGAACAGCTGCCAACTGGCAGTCTTACCCAGTCACTAGGGCTGACTTGGCCAAAGAAGGTATTTCCTGGAAAAAACCGGCGATGATGTGAAACTAATAGAGCTTAGACCCTCTGAAGAGTCTGATGGCGCACTGCCCTTGCCTACACTTCTCTGGCCCAGCAGTCCTCATAGTTTATTTCCTACACGTTGTTGTGTCATTTTGTCAGTAAAGCTTTCAGCAGTTGACATCATTAAAACAAAAATGTTAAATGTATTTTATACCAGATGTTAATTTTGTACATAAAATTACTTTGCAAATTGAGATTCAACGGTAACATTCTATTCGAAAAAACGTGCTTCGGCTGGGCACGGTGGCTCACACCTATAATCCCAACATTTTGGGAAACCTAGGCAGATGGAGCACTTGAGGTCAGACTTCAAGACCAACCTAGCCAACATGTGTCTATTAAAAAAAAAAAATAAAAATACGAAAATTAGTGGGGCAAGGTGGCTCCTGCCTGTAGGCAATCTCAGCGATTCTGGAGGCTGCCGCAGGAGAATCACTTGAACCTGGAAGGCAGAGATTGCAGTGAGCAGAGATAATGCCACTGTACTCCAGCACTCCATCTCATACAAAACAAAACAAAAAATGATGTTTTTTTCTTACGTGCAGGTTTTATTTCCATAATTGAAAAAGAAACTCTATGGGGAGGACATAAATACCAGTTAATTCTGACCTTACATTCTACAATTGATTGTATGTGGCATATTAACTCCCACAAATTAATACTACACTGATTACACTAACTGCTATAAGTTAATGTTACATATTCTATTGAATATATTATTTTTATATATTCTATATTTTAAGTTTAGTGGAAATCAAAAAACTTCGTGCATTGTTTTATGCTGGTGTTTTGTCTTTTTCTCCACAAGCACCCATATGATTTTATTAAATTCTTTCCCTTTTTCTTTTTTTCGTTCTGAGATGGAGTCTCTCTCTCTGTCGCCCAGGCTGGGTGGAGCACAGCGGCACAATTTCAACTCACTGCAACCTCTTCCTTCCGGGTTCAAGCAATTCTCCTGCCTCAGCCTCCCAAGTAGCTGGGACTGCAGGCGTGTGCTACCAACCCAGCTAGTTTTTGTATTTTTAGGAGAGATGGGGTTTCACCATGTTGGCCAGTCTGGTCTTGAACTACTGATCCCAAGTGATCCGCCCACGTTGGCATCCCAAAGTGCTGGAATTACAGCATGAACCACCGCGCCCGACCTAAATTCTTTTTCTTAAAGATCCTGAGACACAAGAAGAAATAATTTAAAATTTCTGCTCAGTGCCCTTGAGATCTATTGTTTTACCCTTATAAACCATTATTTGGTAGATTTCTTGCTCATTTGACTCCAAATTAATATGTTGTTAACTTCTCTTCTCTGTCCATTGCTTCTTTCACTTTGTCTACATACTTTTCTTGCATGATACATTCTCTCCCATGGCCTATCTATTATTCTTACCCACCAAATCATAAATGTGTATCCCAGTCTGAATCTTGTAACTGAGCTTAAGATCCATATACCAATCTCCGACCCCAGCATGTCCAGGACTTAACATATACCACCCACAGCACACACAGTTTTCCATGATTTGAGCTTTGTAATTGCTCAGCCTCTACTCCTCACATTTCCTGTATCACACTCATACATCATTAAAATTGAACTCTACTCCTTCCTCATTATACATTTGTGTTAACTTCATGGTATTAAAATTATATCCAACTTTATTTTACCTACTAAGCTATGAACTCCCTGAGTTCAATAATTCATCAACTCCAAAGCTTTATTTATTAAGATCCAATACCTAACTTGGTATTTAATAATGATAATGAAAATTGTTTGAGTTGAAGCGAACTAAAATACATCAAACTCAAGCCTCTTCTGATATCCACAGATATATAGGTCACTGGTGGATGTTAGGGTTTGTTGGTGCCAATTGTAATACTCTACTCTTATCCATAGGTGGCAGCAAGCCCCTGAAACTGGGGGGAAATGGGCCTGAGTACAGAGGCTTAAAGGACATTTTCTAACTTGTATTTTAGTCTTAACATGAATAGCAGCTCCATAGGCTTTTGTTTTCCAAAAATGCTAAGCAAGGGGAAGAAAATACAATCTATTAAGTTGGGAGATCCTTAAAGTGAATGTTTCTGTCTTAATTACTCAATATCCCAGGGTCCCTGCAAGACCTCATTGTCTCACTCCTTCCAGCCTGTTCTACGTGCTGTTGTGTGGGTCTCTACATCTGTTTGCTGGTAGCTGAGAAAAACAATGAAGTTGATTAAATTTGGTTTTGTAACATATTTTTCTCTGGACAAACCTCTCTCTTTGGCTGTTCCTGAAGTACTTATCACCCATCGCATATGGCTTTTCCTGAATTAGTTTTCAATTAATTTCTAATCAATGTTAATTCTTTTAAATATTACATAGAATGTATCTACATATGTCCTATGAGATATTTATACCATAATACAGAATAATCTTTAAAACAATGATGACAAAAGTTACCAAAGTATGTCCATTCTTGTATTTTGTAGGTAACCAATCATTATCACAGGGCATGCACCTTCTCCAAATTTATACTCACTCACAAAAAGCACACACACACACACACACACACACACACAGAGACATACACACAGGAATTTGAGGTGGTTTTGGTTCACTTTTTTAAAAATGAGCTTGTGTTGTCTTAATTTCTATAAAATAGTTTTCTACCTTAAAACAGATACTATACATTCCTCTGGGTTCATATGTGTACATCTGACTTATTTTTAATAGATATAAAGTATTCCACAATGTGGACATACCACAATAATCAACATTATTTCTTTATAAACAAGTTAGTATCAGTTTCTTATAGCCCCTCCCTCAGAGTTTCATCACACAGATATTTTACAATTTATCTGAAGAAATTATCTTTAAGAAAAAAAGAAATGGTCCTTTTGTCTCTGTGGAAATCATAAACAGAGACTCCAAAGCATTTTTTCTTTTTAATTGTATTTCATTTTATTGATATTGCCAAATAAGTTTCTGGAAAGCAATAACAATAAATATTCCCATGAACATGATAAGGAGTAAACCACATCCTCAATGAGAAAGACTGAAAGCTTTCTTTGTATTACGCCTGCAGTTGCAATGTTTTGAATTTTTGCAATAAGACCTTGGCGATGACCTTGAGCAGTAGAATATAAATAATTCCCACATGCTTAGCATTCCAATAATAGAACACTAGGCATAAATGGGTTTAAGCTCAAGAACAGAACAAGAATGTCTGCTTTCGCTGCTGCTATTCATCATTGTACTAGTAGCTCTAGCCAGTAAAACTAGATAAGAACAGACATCTAAATTGGAAAGGATTAAGTAAAACTTCTCTATTTACAATTACATGATTCTGCATATAGAAAATCCAAAAAGTTCACAAGAAAGCTATTAGCGCTAAGAAATGTAGTTAGCAACGTTGAACAATATCAATACACAAAAATCAACTGTGTTTCTATAATATTTGCAATGAACAATGCAAAAAGGAAATTAATAAAGCAATTTCATTTACAATAGCATTTAAACAATAATATACATATCTAGGAAATAAATTTAACCAAAATGTGCAAAACTTGTACTTGAAAACTATAAAACATTGTTGAAACAAATTTGAAAGAACCGAATAAATGGAACAACATCCTATGTTCATGCGTAGGAAGATTTAATATTGTTAAAACCTCAACTCAATCCAAAGTGATCTACAGGTTCGGTACAATCCCTATCTAAATTTCCACAGCTTTTTAGCAGAAATGGAAAAGATGATCCTCAAATTCATATGAATTACAAGAGGCTTTGAACAGCCAAAACATTTGTTAAAAAGAAAACTATAGTTGACTCACATTACTTGCTTGTTATGGACTGCAGATTTCTGCACCCCTAAGACATTTTTTGTTGAAACCTAACCCTCAATGATATGAAATTAAGAAGTAGGATCTTTGGGAGGTAATTAGATTTAGATGAGATCTGCTTTTACAAAGAGAAAGAGACTAGAGTTCACTTTCTGTCCACCACATGAAAACAGAGTAAGAGGATAACCATCTGTAAGCCAGGAGGAGGTCCCTCATCAATATCCAACCATTCTGGCACTTTAATTTTGGAATTCCCAGCGTTCAAAAGTCTGAGAAATAAATTCATTTTGTATAAGTCACTCAGTCTATGGTATTTTTGTCACAGCAGCCTGAATGACTAAACACTGCCCAAAACGACTAAAATGCTGATTTTATTACAAAACTAAATAATCAAAACGCTGTGGCACTGGCATAAGGATAGACACATAGATGAATGAAATAGAATTCAGGGTCCAAAAATAAACTCATACATCTATGGTCAATTGATTTATAATAAAGACCACACATCTACAACCATCTGACCTTTGACAAACCTGACAAAAACAAGCAATAGGGAAAGGATCTCCTATTCAATAAGTATGCTGAGAAAACTGGCTAGCCACATGCAGTAAACTGAAACTGGACTTTTTCCTTACACCTTATACAAAATTAACTCAACATGGATTAAAGACCTAAATGTAAAACCCAAAACCCAAAAAAAACCCTAGAAGAAAACCTGGGCAATACCATTCAGGATATAAGCATAGGCAAAGACTTCATAATGAAAACACCAAAAGCAATTGCAACAAAAGCCAAAATTGACAGATGAGATCTAATTAAACAGAAGAGCTTCTGCACAGCTAAAGAAACTATCATCAGAGTGAACAGGCAACCTCCGGAATGGGATTCACATTTTGCAATCTACCCATCTGACAACGGTCTCACATCCACAATTTACTATAAAGACATATGCACATATATGTTTATTGTAGCACTATTTACAATAGCAAAGTCATAGAACCAACCCAAATGATCATCAATGACAGACTAGATAAAGAAAATGTTGTACATATGCACCATGGAATACTATGCAACCATAAAAAGTAATGAGATCATGTCCTTTGCAGAAACATGGATGAAACTGGAAGCCATCATCCTCAGCAAACTAACACAGGACAGAAAACCAAACACCGCATGTTTCCACTCACAAGTGGGAGTTGAACAATGAGAACACATGGACATACAGATAGGGGCACGAAACACACCAGAGTCTGTTGGGAGCTGGGGGAATGAGGGGAGGAAACTTACAGAACATGTCAATAGATGCAGCAACCACCATGGCACACATATGCCTAGGTAACAAACCTGCATGTTCAGCACATGTGTCCCAGAACTTAAAGTAAAATAAATAAACTAACAATGACACCAAGTCTAGTCATTAGGAGAAGAATAGTCATTTCAATAAATGATGTTGGGCAATTGAATTTCTACAAGCAAAGGAATAAAGTTGAGCCCCTTTCCTCATGTTGTGTGCAAATATCAACTAAAAATGGGTTAATGACCTAAATATAAGAGTTAAAGTTATAAAACTCTTAGAATAATATTTGGATTTGACAATGAGTTCTTAGACACTATACCAAGAAACAGAAGTAACAACAACAGAAAAGATAGATTGGACTTCACCAGTATTAAAAACTTGGTAACTCAATGAATATTATCAAGATGAAATACCATCTTGAAATATGAAAAACCATATTCTCAAAGCCCATGGTTCTCAGCAAGTGAAAAAACAATCTACAGAATGGTAAAATATATTTGGAAATTATATATACAATGAGTTTAATATCCAAATATACAAAATATGACGTTGTCTGGGTGGGGTCTCCAATAACAAAAGATAACTTAATTACAAAATGGGAAAAAGACTGGAAATAACAGTGTTCCAAAGAAAATATACACATAGCCAATAATCACACAAAAACATTCTCAACACTGTTAGTTATTAGGGAAACACCAAAGGTGTAATTACATGTAGATATAGACATAATAGCAACCATAGCTATATCACCTATCAGTTATCATCTACCTTTCTGTCTCTATGAAATTGCTTATACCTGATATTCTGTATAAATGAAGAGCTTCAATTTCTTTTTATGGCTGAATAATATTCCATTAATGTATACCTATTATATTTATTATTTATTTTTTTACTTCAAATAGTTTTTGGGGTATCAGTGGTTTGGGTTACATGGAAGAATTACAGGGCAAGAAATTCTGAGGCTGACATTTTAGTGCATCCATCACCCAAGTCACATTGTAGCCAAGATGTAGTTTGTATCCCTCACGAACTCATCCCCCATCTCCCTTGTGGGTTTCCAAAGTCCATTATATCATTCCGTATGCCTTTGCATATTCATAGCTCAGCTCCCACTTATAAGTGAGAACATACAGTGTTTGGTTTTCCGTTCCTGAGTTACTTCACTTTAAATAATGGCCTACAGCTCCATCTAAGCTGCTACAAAATATATTACTTGATTGCTTTTTATGGCTGATTAGTATTCCATGGTGTATACCACATTTTCTTTATATACTCATTGGTCAGTGGGCACTTAGGTTGGTTCCATATCTTTGCAGTTATGAATTGAGCTGCAATAAACATATGTGTGCATGTGTCTTTTTCATATTACTTCCTTTCTTTTGAGTAAATATCAACAGTGGGAATGCCAGATTGAATGGCAGATCTTTTACTTCTTTAAGGAATCTCCATACTGTTTTCCATAGATGCTGTACTAATTTACATTCCCACCAGCAGTGTGTGTTACCCTTTCCCTGCATCCACACCAACAGCTATTGTTTTTTGACTTTTTAACAGTGGCCATTATTGAAGGAGTAAGATGGTATCTCATTGTGGTTTAATTTGCATTTCCCTGGTCATTAGTGATATCAAGCACTTTTTCATGTTTGTCGGCCATTTGTATATCTTTTTTTGAAAATGTCTATGTATGTCATTTGCCTGCTTTTTGATGAGATTGTTTGGTTTTGTTTTTCATGATTTGTTTGAGTTTCTTATAGACTCTGGATATTAGTCCCTTGTCAGATGTATAATTTGCAAATGATTTCCTTCCATTATGTGTCTTGCCTCTTTACTCTGATGATTGTTTCTTTTGCTGTGCAAAAGTTTTTTGATTAATCAGGTCTCATTTATTTTGTTTTAGTTGCATTTGCTTTTGAGGTCTTAGTCATGAATTCTTTGCCCAGACCAATGTCCAGAAGGTTATCTTCTAGAATTTATGGTTTGGGGTCTGAGATTTAAGTCTTTGATCCATCTTGAGTTGATTTTCATATAAATTGAGAGAGAGGGATCCAGTTTCATTCTTCTACATGTACCCAGTTTTATCAGCACCATTTATTGTTGGGATTCACTTGGGGTGGCTGGCAAAATATTAGGGAAAAATTAGGGAACGTTAGAAGACTATAGTCCCACACCTTTTGGAAGGCCAAAAGGTTTTAATGGAACAGGCTTAAGGCAGACAGTTCATTACATTAGAATTTTAAGTCATAAGGTAAAACAAAGGAATAATAAAGCTTCTCCAGTTAAGTCTGTTTACTCCACATTTCTTTGTTTCTACTTTAACTGTTTACTCATGTAAACTTTGTGCTGGATGGTCCTCTTAGGGGAAGGCTGAAAGGGAATTACCCCTTAATAGTGTTTACTCTGGGTCCCTGGAAACAAAAGCTTTTATCATTCATAAAACTACTCTTTTAACCATGTTAATTATCCACAAGTATGTTAACTTAAAATCTGTTATTAAATATATACTGAACAAATGTGAAGAGGTACAGGAAGTCATGGTCAGTTAGCTGCAATCACCCTCTCAAAGCAGGTACCAACCAACTCTAACCCACTTGAAATCACTGGGTTGAAAGTGTGTTCATTCATCCACGTTAAGTCAGGGTCCGCAGGACAGACCACCACAGCTGGTGATCCATGTCTCCGGCGGTGAACCTGACATTATCAAGGTCTCAGGTGGTGACCCCAACATGACACTCATCACAGCTGGTGCCCAAACAGGGACCCGCCGATATGATCGAGGTCTCAGGTGGTAACCCTGACATGATACTCACCACAGCTGGCACCCACATAGGAACACCAATGTGACCAACGCCGCAGCAGGTGCCGCAGTGTGAGTAAATCAACACCACAGCTGGAGACCCAGTGTGAGGTGCCCGAAAGTGGAGTGAACTGACGCGATTATTGCTGCAAAGAAGGAATGGCGGACCCCCATGAGAACTGGGAAGTGAAGGAGACTGCGTCTTCAGCTCAAGTAGTAAGTCATTGGTACCCAGTGGGGATTGCCAAGCTCAGGGAGGGATTGTTTTAGGCTAGGGAATCATCATGGACAGCAGTTATCAGCACAACGGGAACAGTATCAGGCCCAATTGAAGGAATTAATACAAACTGCTGCTTCTCAAAGCCCATGGTTCTCAGCAAAAAACATTCTAGACATAAAGCTCTGGGAACAAGCTGGGAGAAATCGTGCACAAAGGCATCCAATGAACAGGAAAAAAGGACAAGGGAAATGCTACAGCTCTCGGTCCTTGTCTTAAGCAGCGTTACAGAAGGAACGCTTAGCCTGCCCAATAATTGGTAATCGGCAAGGCAATCGGGTGTATGTTTATAAGAAGATAAGGCAACGCATTAGAAACCAAAGCTGTGTTGCCAAGCAAAAGGGAAAAAAAAGGAGAAAAGAGGCTCTGGCAAGGAAGCTCCGCCCAAGCCGGCAGCTACCTCTCAGGCAGAGGAAGCCAGCAGTAAGCAAAAGGAAAGGCTAGACGGCAGGGGAACGAGCGATAGCAAAAAGGCTCACAAACCGGGAGGCAGCAATTGCTCTGAGAAACTCAGCGTGTGTGGAGAAGGGCCAAGCCCAGCACCCCGGAGTTAGCCTGCTAGGGAGGAGTAGGAGGTGTGCACAGGAAGGTCCACTTGCCATTTTAATGATTAATCTGTTGCTGGGTTATAATCCTGATATCATCAAAATTCCTTTGAGGAAAGAGTAATTCAAAGAAATATTACACTCCTCCATACCTAATGCTTTAATACTGTTTACTGATAAATCACATAAACAAGGAGAAGCTGCAGTCTGATAGAAACCACATTGTTCAATCACCCAATCTAAGTATACCAGCAGTCAGAGAGCTGAAATTGGAGCCCTGATTCTAGCACTAAAAACTTCTTCGGCTCAGTCCATAAATATAGTGACTTGGCTTACCCAGTTTATCTACTACAAAATCATAATACAGCTTTAATTCTAATTTCACACCCAGAGCTCACTGCCTAGCCCATTAGCTTATAGCAATGAAGAAGCAAATTTACAAGTGATAACGTCACTGCTTAACCAAGACAAATAGAAACAAAAAGATGAGAGAGAGAAATATAAAAAATAAGAAAGAAACTAGAGGAGATAGAGATCAGAGTGAAATACAAAAAGTAAAACTAAGGAAAGAGTGTAAAAAGAAAAAGAGAAAGAGGCACAGAAAGTCAAACAAAAGAGATAAAGTAAAACATAGAGAAAGAAATATTTTTAAAGTCATAAATATAAAAATGCACCTCAGCTGGGTACGGTGGCTCACGCCTGTAATCCCAGCACTCTGGGAGGCTGAGGCGGGCAGATCACAAGGTCAGGAGATTGAGACCATCTTGGCCAACATGGTGAAACCCTGTCTCTACTTTAAAAAAAAAAAAAAAAAAAAAATTGGCTGGGCGTGGTGTCACATGCCTGTAGTCCCAGCTACTTGGGAGGCTGAGGCAGGAGAATTGCTTGAACTCAGGAGGCAAAGATTGCAGTGAGCTGAGATTGTGCTGTTGCACTACAGCCTGGGTGACAGTGGGAGACTCTGTCTCAAAAAACAAATGCCTCTTTAGTAAGGAAAGTTGTAAAACTAAGTCAGAAGAGAGTTAAGGCATGTTAAAGTTGTAAAAAATGTTATAAAAAGGAATTTATGCAAGTAGGTTGTATAAATTTTGTTTTGAAGATCTAAGCAAGTTTCAAAACATTAATTGTAAAAGAAATTCTGTGTGTAAACATATTAAAGAAGCATCTTTCAGTTTTTCTATAAACATTAAAATAAAGCGTAACAAGTTTTTCTTAAAGCACTAACCTGCTCTTTTACAAAGATTATAAAAAGTCTCTTAGCACAGGCACAACTCCTAGAATTTCCAGTACACTAGCACCAGCCTGCAGATTGCATCCTTATTAAAGAATGAAAAGAAGACACTCAAGCCAGCCTAAGAAAAACCCTGCAGAATAATGCTGCGTCCTCAAAAGAAAAAGAATTTAAAAGGCTAAGCAAATCCAGCCTCATTTTTCATTCTCTCACTTTGTCTGCAACCTGTACTTGCTATGCTGTATAAAGCCTATCTTCTAAGCTACTTCTCTGCCCTATTACTTCAACTAACACCCCCCTTCATAGCTTCTAACAACAACTGCTTAACTAAAACAAATTTACATACATACCCCCAGTAAAGTTCCTCAGTATTGGCACACAGTAAACTGAAATGCCAAATAACACTGCAGGTCAGACACAAAAGATTCAGTTACACTTACAGCCTTCAGAGTCTCAGCCATATTCATCCTGGGAACTGCCAGCGTTGCAGTGGCTTCTATTACTAACTCAGTACAAACAGCTGGTTTTATAGATAATCTGGCCCAAAATGATAGAAAGGTGTGCAAGATCAGCTCTCCTGGTTAAACCCCCATTCCTGGGAGTCACTCTTTAACTGGAAAAGAATGTTGCTAATTGTCTTATGTTATTTGTAAATCCTAGGTTGTAAACCAGAATAAAAGCAAGAACCTTGCCTAACAGACCCATGGCTAAACACATCAGTGTCCAGCAGACAACAAAACCTAATATTGTTAACAGAAAAATGGGGGAAAGGTTGGGATTTGAGGTCTCAATCTATTAAATAGGTTTTCTGTTCCTCAACTTACGTTTCTTCATGCTTTTTCAAAGATCGGTTGGTTGGTAAGTATTTGGCTTTACTTCTGGGTTCTCTGTTCTGTTTCATTGGTCTGTATGCTGGCTTTTATGTGAGTACCATGCTGTTTTGGTAATGACAGCCTGAAGTATTAAGGTAGGAGGTGAGACTTGACTCTGGAGGCAGGGCTCAGACACCAGACCAAACGGAAAACTAGATAAAACAAGGCTGAGGCAGAAGCAGCTTTTCATAGCACAAGCCCATCAGCGTGCCATGTCAGTTTACCATTGCCACAGAAACACCTGGAAAGTTAGTCCCCCTTTCCACAGCACAGCCCAACAACCCAGAAGTTTCCATATCTTTCCTAGAAATTTCTGTAAAAGCATCCTTTAATTTGCATATAAGTAAAATTGCGTATAAAGTATGAGTGCAGAGCTGCCTCTGAGCTGCTATTCTGAGCATACTGTCTATGGGGTAGCCCTGCTCCCCAAGGAGCAGTACCTCTGATGATGCTGTACACTGCTACTTCAATAAAAGTTCAACACCACTGGGTCACCCTTGAATTCCTTCCTTTGGAGAAGCCAAGAACCCTCCCAGGCTAATCCCCAATTCTGGGGCTTGCCTATCCTGCGTCAGTATAATTTGAAGTCCAGTAACGTGAAGCCTCGAGGTTTGTCCTTTTTGCTAAGGACTGCTTTGGATATTCGAGCTTTTTCTTGGTTCCATTTGAATTTTATGATTGTTTTCTCAAATTATGTGAAAAATAATGTTAATATTTTCATGAGAATTGCATTGAATCTGTAGATTGCTTTGGAAGGCATGGTCATTTTTGCAATATTGAGTCTTCCAATCCATGAACTTGGGATGTGTTTCCATCTGTTTGTGTCATGTATGGTTTCTTTCAGCAGTGTTTTGTAGTTCCCTTTGTAGAGGGCTTTCACTTCCTTGCTTACACATATTCCTAGGTATTTTATTTTCCCTTTGCAGTTGTTGTAAAAAGGTTGAGATCTTGATTTGATTCTCAGCTTGGGCACTGTTAGTATTATTAATGGAATAATATTTCATTAATGTATACATATTACATTTTGTTTATTCATTTATCTGTTGATGGAAACCTGGAATTTTTCCATCTTTTGACTAATTTGAATAATGCTGCAATGAACATTGGCATACAAGAATGTATATCTATATATTCATCTACCTATCCATCTAATTTGAATGCAATGAGAAAAGAGGATATGTGTGGGCATGAGCAGCCCCTCTCACTAATCTTATACGCTGATTGCTGGAGGCAACTCATTTTTTATGATCCAGGCTCTCCTCAGGGCGTGACTGGTGATAGTAATGTTATAGATCCCTCCCTGACTATGTCTTTGACTACCTCAGAGCACTTTGCTTTAGCTCACAGCTCACTTAGAAAGCTAAATTTGTGAGTTGCTTTATCTAATGAATGTTGTATTCAACGTGGCTGTCCTACTCAGTTCCAGATCAGTGTTTACCCGCCTCTCTCAAGTCTATTCCCACCACCAGATGCAAGAAGCTGTTCTTCATGGAAGCATGTTCCACTGAATGGTTATAGCAAAAAGTTGGGTCTGGTTTCTAATTGATTCAACAGCACCTCAGTTGTTTAACAGTTTGCCAAATTGTTATTGTCAAAGCTACTTGTTAGTAATTCAAGGAATTAGAATTTTGTGTAATCAGGCCACAAGTAGCCATGCTGTTACTTTTGATTTTTTTTCTTCATAGATGCAGTCTATAAAAAACCTTGATGCCTATCCTTTTTTATCCTTAAGATGCCCACAAAATCACAAAGCATAAGGAAATTCTCATGGTAAGTAGTCTACACAAACTAGAGAGTAAAGCAGCCAGGCAGAAGAAAAAAGAGTTTACTAACGGTGAAGTTCAAGGATAATGATCAAGTTTGAGAATAACAGTAATAAGATGCTAATGAGCATGTGTCTTCTCTAAAGGAATAGAGAAACATTCTATGCTGTTAAAAATCAAGTAAAATATTTTTTATATCTGCCAGAATCTACAGTAATAATGGCCACATATCATTCATTATATTTGTCAAAGTATCCATTTTAATTTAATTTAATTCAGCCAATAATATTTACTGAGACTATGGGATCCTAGGATTTTATGAATTTGAGAAATTGATGGTCTATAAAATTATGCTGTGAGTTTCTTCCAGCTCCTTTTATACTTGAAAGTATAATGAGGTTTGGTAATAACATAGTATCAGCATTAAGAGCAACAGTCATAGCAAAAACAAAACAATTCTCAGAAAGACTTTTCCTTAGACTATCTGGAAAAACAAATTAGAATTTTTTTTTATTAAATCAGCATTAGGCTCTTGTTTCTAATATATGCCTTAACATTGCCAAACATTTTACTAAGAAATAAATACTTAATGCAGTGATATTACCTTTCACGGGTTTACATATATAATTTGAATAGTCATAATTTTATTTCATTATTTAATGACATTACTGTATTAGTACTGTTTATGTCATAAAATAAAAGTTATTACTAAAAAATACAATAAATTCAAAGAACTTTAAATTATAGTGAATAAGAAGAAAATAGGTTTATGTTTGTGTGTGTACATTTGCATGTGTGCCAATGTCAGTTTACAGCTGTAAATACTTTCTAAAAAGACAAAGCATGTAACGTACAGACCTGACATCTGATTCTCATGTGACTCACTCTGATTTATTGTGTGCCATATGGCTTATTTTACCATATTTTTAATTCTGGCATGCTATGAAACACCTTTATTATATTACTTATGGAAAAACAATCCCTCATTCATGTGAAAATATTTTGTTTAGCCAACAGGCCCCACAGAAAAGACTGATATCTTCAATGAATAATTTTAGTCTCTTCCTATCTTTTAGGCAGAAACAATAAACTTAGTCTATCTATGCGCTTCTAAATTTTTTCCTCTTTTTAGTTAATAACTGTATGTTTAGAGAACAATGAGGGAAACATTTTAAAATAACAACATATTATTAAAGTTTAATATATCCAGAATAATATAACTTATTTTCCCTGTCTTTATTTTGTTTTGATAATAATGTCAGTACATGCTTTGAAATAAATATTTTGGGAAGGCTAATATGAAATTCTAAAAAGCTGAAAAATATGACCAATAGTCACAGTAGCCAGAGACAACTACTCTTAACATTTCCTGTTTTTATTCACCTTCTTTTTAATATTTTATTTGTTGCATCATGCTTGATCCCTCACCATAAAAAGATTTGTAAATAGTAATGTTTTGGGTTTGGGAGTTGTTGTTTGTTTGTTTGTTTGAACGTGGTAGATTCAGAGTAAGCAGACTTCTTACTGAGTTACTGGCTCATCCCAGAGCAGGCATCCCAAGAGAATGATATGGAAGCCAAATGGCCTTTTTCTGAAATCACGTAATATTACTTTTACTGTGTTCTAGTGGTGGAACTGATCATAAATCGGCCCAGATTCAGGGGCGACTACAAAGACTTCCACCGCTCAATAGAGAGTCAAAGAACTTTGGTCTATGTTTTAGAACTACCATTATATGATAAGACAAACTAAAACCCGAAGTCATTACTGACACTAATTTAATAGGAAAAACATTTCTACAGTGGAAATGTCTGTGCTGTTTCTTACCCTGTTCCTCTAAAAGAGGTCATATGATACCTTTCTTACATTTAAGTATGTGACAATATTCGAAAAGATCTCCAATAAAATTAAGTTCCACAATAGGAAAGAGATTTTAGAGGTATTTTAGGGGTAAAAATTCAGAATGTTGTCCCTCATAATTACTATGAATAACAGCCAAAATTACTGATAACTTGCTTTGTATCACAAATGGCTAAGTATAGCATTATCTCATGTAATTTTCTTGAGATATTTTAAAACGCTTATACTGAAAGTTATACTGTGGAATATTCTGCCATAAAGTAGACCTAATATGTGTTGATTTGTAGAGAAGTCCATCATATGCCAAGTGAAAAAGGAAGGTTCACTGTGCATTATATAAATAATTATTTGTTTGCAATTGTAAACTAAAATATTCATGTCTGTCATTCTAAATGATGGTATTAGCTTAGAAAAATGTCTATAGGAATACTTAACAAATTGTTATAGTTGGTATCTTACGGAGTTGGAAATGGAGTAGGAAAGGGCATTTTAATGTTTGCATAGACTTCAATTGTTAGAATGCATATATGTGTTTATATATTGCTTCTACAGTAATAAAACAAATTAATATTAATTTTTTTGAAGGAAAAGACTTGGACCAAAAGAAAACTGAGAGTAGGAAACATAAAACAAAACCAGGAACCTAATTAGGACAATGGGCAAGATTTCCAAACCAATGTTTGTGCTGTGGGAACCTGAAGTGTCCGTCAACAGATGACTGGATAAAGAAAACATGGTAAACATATAAATGGAATGCTATTAAGTCACACAAAAAAATGCAGTCATGTCTTTTGCAGCAACATGGATGGAACTGGAAGCCATTATCTTAAATGAAACAACTCAGAAACAGAAAAACAAATTCCACAGGTTCTGACTTATAAGTGGGGGCTAGAGTGTATGCATGGGCATAGAGTGTGGAATAATAGTTGCTGGAGACTCAGAAAGATGGGTTGGTTGGGAGGATGAGGGGTGAGAAATTACTTAATGGGTAATAATGTTCACTACTTGGGTGATGGTTATCTGAAAAGCCCAGACTTCACTAACATAATATATCCATATTACAAAACTGCACTTGTATCCCTTAAATTTATACAAACAAAATAATAAAATGTTTTATTCGCCATTATTAAGGTTAAGAAGAGCTATTGCAAACTTGTAATTTAATTGGTACGGTTTCGTACTTTGTTTGAAGACTGTTAGAGCTTGATTTTAATTTGTTAAAAATGGCTTAAAATATTATCACAAGCAGAAAACCCTACTCAGCCATTGGCAAGTATATTTGGTAGTAAAATTTCTGACTATTTTTAAAGAAGAAAATTATTTATCAGAATCATTTTGGGCTTAAAATTTGTGACTCAGGGTTTGGTCTAGACACGTTTAAGGACAATACATGCTAATTCAGAAATAAATTTTAGTAAGAAATTTTTATTTAGCTAACAGAAATAAATGTTATTGTTTACTACATATGCACCCAAAATGTCAATAGCTCTGACTTTTAAACATCTGTTGATAATGTGAAAAACAGCTCATAAGAAACAATTATTCAAATTCTGAGATACACATTCAGTGAAATAACATCTTGGTTATATGTATTAAATTCACGGTATTTCATTCTCTCTCTTTCGTTTTTGATGATGGCCACTAATGGTCATACAACAAATATATAAGGTCGCTTCAACCTTTTTTATTTTCGTAATTTAAAAAAACTGCCTTTTGACAGAATTACTGGCAGATCTAGTACCCTGAAATACAGTCAGTGCTTTGTGTTATTCTGGGAGGGACCCCTATCAAAGGGCCTGTTAGTGGGAGTTACTACTTCCTTATTGTTTCTGGGGATTCATACTGCAATGAAGTGTCCCAAAGCAGATGTTTCAGACCAATAGGCAAATGTTAAATCAAATGCAACAACAGCCTGTATGCTAACAATAATCCTTTTTCCCTGGGAGATATTCTTAGAGATGCATTTTTCTCACAATCTATCAGGAACCATCTTTCCTCCAGCCTAGACTGGAGGAAAAATAGTTCGGCAGGAGCAGAACTGGACTTGAAACAGTAGGCAATATAGGCTGGACTGGGCATGCTACATTAATCATTGTGTGTGTGTGTGTGTGTGTGTATGTGTATGTATTTGAGTACACACCCACACACAATACATTTGATTAAGCCAGGCTTAGTCAAATATACTGCCATATACTTTGACAGTCTTCTCTGGGCCATAGAGGCAGATTCTTCCTTGTGGTGGTGGTAGAGGTACCCACCTGAAAAGGCATGTGATTTTACTGTTAAGAAACTCAGTAAGGGCCAGGCATGGTGGCTCATGCCTGTAATCCCACCACTTTGGGAGGCCAACGCGGGCTGATCACTTGAGATCAGGAGTTCGAGACCGGCCTGGCCAACATGATGAAACCCTCTATCTACTAAAAATATGAAAATTAGCTTGGTGTGGTAGCACATGCCTGTAACCCCAGCTACTTGGGAGGCTTAGACAGGACAATTGCTTGAATCCAGGAGATGGAGGTAGCAGTGAGCCAAGATCTCACCACTGCACTGTAGCCTGGATAATAGAGGGAGACTCCGTCTCAAAAAAAAAAAAAATGAAACCCAGTAAGAATTTAAGTGTGAAATGGGAAATGAGCAAGATTTTGGCCTTGAGAGATAAGCATTTGCTTTATACTTGGAGAATAGGAGGAAATTGGGCATAGACTCTGAGGTGAAAAAATGCCTGGAGCGTTCAGTGGTGAGTGAAGTGACTTCTGCCTAGAGAATGGTGATTAGCTAGGCAGACAGCCTGCCTCTGAAGGACTGAAGCAGGTGGAATTCACCCTGTAAGTCGTGTTTCTGCTTTAACCTAACATAGCAACGTATTCTAGATGTTAAAAGTCACAGCCCGTGCTGGGCGTGGTGGCTCACACCTGTAATCCTAGCACTTTGGAAGGCTGAGGTGGGCGGATCATGAGGTCAAGAGATTGAGACCATCCTGGACAACATGGTGAAAACCCATCTCTACTAAGAATATAAAAATTAGCTGTGTGTGGTGGCACATACCTGTAGTCCCAGCTACTCAGGAAGCTGAAGCAGGAGAATCACTTGAACCCAGGAGGTGGAGGTTGCAGTGAGCTGAGATTGCACCACTGCACTCCAGCCTGGTGACAGAGTGAGATTCCATCTCAAAAAAAAAAAATATGAAAAATATGAGCACACAGAGTCCTCCCTATACCAAGGCATACGAGGCCATCAGCAGTGGCGTCTCTAGAAAAATGGCTGGGGCATTGTTCCAGATTAAACATGAGGCAAGAGTGTGGAACATTGAAAAAGCTAGAAGAATGCTTAGGGCTGATTTCTAGTGGGGTTTAGAGTATAGTAATTATAACATAAATAAGCATTACCTTATCTTATATCAGAGACCACAGTGGCCATATATAAATAAGGGTTCAAGTATTCCAATAATACACTTTCGTACCATTTGTTAAAAATTCTCACCAAAAATGGAACCCTATCCAGGGAAGTTATTTGAATTAGTGTCATTTCCAAAATGACTTGGAAAATGGAAATTACCGGTCAAACATATACCACAAGTAAACAACATAAAGAGCTTGAAAACCCTAAATTGCCAGCAAAGTCCATGTCTGCTACAATAAAACAGCTATCTTTGTATTCTCGATAGGTCTCTGTATGCTTCGTTGCAGTTTTATTAAAATATTCCATGTTTTCTTAATTCTCTTCACTCCTTTATTCTCCACACTGTTACCTTGCACACCGGGATATCAGCTCCCCTACTGTCTAGCATCCAAGCACTTACTGGAACCTGGCCTCATTTGTTCCTGTTCTAACCTTCCTCCCAAAAGGAATCCAGAGGAATCAGGACTGTACATCAAGCCAAAGACTTTTCTTTAACATTCTCACACAGGAGCAAAAAGAGGAGACCTGTATTGCATATTTCATAAGAAGAAACTAAGATTTTTTTTTTTTTGAGAAAGTCTCACTCGGCGTTTCAGGCTGGAGTGCAGTGGCATTACAGTTCACTGCAGCCTCAATCTCTGGGCTGAAGGGATCTTCCTGCTTCAACCTCACCAGTAGCTGGGACTACAATCATCACTATGCCCAGGTAATTTTTGTATATTTTTTTTAGAGATAGGGTCTTGCCATATTGCCCAGGCTGCTCTGGAACTCCTGGACTCAAGTGATCTACGACCTCAGCCTCCCAAAGTGCTGGGATTACAGGTGTGAGCCACCACACCCAGCCCCAGAAATTCTTATTCGTTATTTTGGGTCCTCTCTCCGTCTTCCAGCTCCTTCTGTTTTCCCTCAAAGGTTCAGCCCTGCTTATTCTTCCTCTTTCTAGAGTTTCCCTTTGGAAAGCAATTTTCTCTCTCTAAAAGCTCTCTTCTTTTTTTTTTTTTTTAAATTTTTGAAACAGAGAAAAGAAGAAAGAAAGAGTGAAAGAAAGAAAAAAAAAGAATGAAAGAGAGAAAGAAAGAGGAAGAGAAAGAGGGAGAGAGAACGGGATTCTTGTTCTATTGCCTAGGCTAGAATGCAGTCTAAAAATGGGTATTAAAAACCTCTTTTATGCCAATAATTGTGCTTAACAATGGAGACAGAAAGGAATAAAGGATGAAAATTACAAACAAAAGCTCTCTGCTTAAAAGCTTAAACAGGAGACAAAGTAGGCCTGTGGAGGCTCAGTTTGAACCCCAGCACCGCCTTACTAAATCATCT
>CAUYLG010000143.1:0-12377 GCA_963573385.1 Cacajao melanocephalus | reverse complement strand
AACATGGTGAAACCCCATCTCTACTCAAAATACAAAAATTAGCCAGGCGTGGTGGCAGACGCCTGAAATCTCAGCTACTTGGGAGGCTGAGGCAGGAGAATCGCTTGAACCCAGGAGGCAGAGGTTGCAGTGAGCCGAGATCACGCCATTGCACTCCAGCCTGGGCAATAAGAGTGAAACTTGGTCTCAGAAACAAAAAAAAAAAGAGTGTGGTTCAGCCTATAGTTGTTTTTACCCCAATAATAGACTGTTGTTGAAAACCTATTGGCCCCTTAGGGTTTACTGCCCTACCCTTATGCCTCCCCATAACTACCCCATATTGACTATTTCCTATGTGTGTGCCAGCCCACAGTAACTCCTCACCACGTGCCACGATGGACAAAGTACTAGCTTCATGAGACAGGAGGGAACCAGGGCTCAAGGAAGGTAAGTTACTTGCTGCAGCCACACCATTTTCAGGGGACGTATCTGGGTCTTAACCACTACACTCTACCATTTTCCTTAACTTGAATGCCAGGAGGATTTCACCAGAAAAGAAGAAAAAATTATATTGGGAGCCTTAAATATCTGCCCCATTTCCCTGGAGGCAGCATGGAAGGTGGGTAGACACACAGATCGTCAACTCAGAGTGCCGGGATGTGGGCCCTTGCTCTGCTAGCTACAATCTGAAACTTTGAACAAGTTGATGAAATTTTCTGTGTTGGCCTTTTCTCATCTGTAAAATGGGATGATGCCATGCTAAGACTAACATTTCCCTCATAGGCTGTTGGAAGACTCCAATGAGATGATACATATCCAACACCTAGAGGTGTAGAATGTTTCATCTGGGCATGGTAGCGCATGCCAGTAATCCCAACTACCCAGGAGGCTGAGGGAGAAGGATCACTTGAATTCAAGGCTTGAGTCTAAGACCAACCTGGGCAACAGAGTGAGACTCCGTCTCTGATAAATAGAGTCTGTGGCACATTGGAGGTTCTGTTGCTAGTCATAGTCATTATTATTAACATTATTTGTCTTCTATCAACTGGCCAGAGGATGTAACTCTGTCCTGCAGGCCCAGCCTCAGCTGATCCACAGTGGGCCCATCAGCTAGGACTACTCATGCTGTATACGGTACAACCCAGGGGTGTCATCCCTATAGACTGTGGTGTGAATAGTATTGCCTAGTGTGATGCATGGGAGCCCTCATCACAAAACTTACCTGGTTTTCTGGAATGGTTTCAACTTCTGTCTTCACTAGCTCATCACATGCCATGGTACTGCTGATATAACACAGTCCAGGGATAGCTCTCAGCCCAGCGTCACCTCTGAGGGTATGTGTCTGCATGCTGGGCTTCCCTGGTGCCACTGTCACATGACCTCAGATGTCACCAAACTGGTGGTCAGCCCAGAGCTTGGTGCCAGTTCTCTAGAGAGCTGGAGAAGAAGGTCACGCTCTCAGTTCAGAGTCAGTGGCCAGCAGCCCTTCCTGGCTTACATTCCAGAAAGGATTTCTGTGGCATTCTCAAGGAGAGCCACATTAAAAATCAGACTAACATAAAACTCGCTATAAAGAATCCATCACGTACTGGAAACACTGATCTCAAGTCCACCCTTCTGATGGGGCTGGGAGGTTCCTCTCAGCCCCAGTCATTCTAATGACCAGGGAGTGTTAAAAGGGCTGCTGCTGTCTACCTGTGCTGGATCATCTAATGGAGAAGAAAAGGTAAATTGCAGGCTGGACACTGTGGCTCATGCCTATAATCCCAGCAATTTGGGAAACTGAGGTGGGAAGATCACTTGATGCCAGGAGTTCAAGACCAGACTGGGCCAGGTGCAGTGGCTGCTCACTCCTGTAATCCCAGCACTTTGGGAGGCCAATGCGGGTAGATCACTTGAGGCAAGGAGTTCGAGACCAGCCTGACCAACATGGTGAAACCCCATCTCTACCAAAAATACAAAAATTAGCTGGGTGTGGTGGCATGGGCCTATAATCCTGGCTACTCAGGAGGCTGAGGTAGGAGAACTGCTTGAACCCAGGAGGCAGAGGCTGCAGTGAGTGGAGATCACACCAATGCACTCCAGCCTGGGCAACAAGAGCAAAACTTCATCTATAAATAAATAAATCAATAAAATGGAGATAACAACAGTTTACTTCATGAGACTGTGAGGATTAAATGTATTCATATATGTAAAATACTTAGAACAGTGCTTAAAACATTGAAATGTTCAGTGCTATTTGTATTAGTCAGGGTTTTACAGGGAAATATAATCAACAGAATATTGATAAGTGATAAACAGGTATCTTACCGTATATATAACTAACAGTTAGTTGGCTACTAAAACTAAATGTCCAGGAGTAAAAATGACTCAGTGATGCAACTTTCCAGGAGATGTATGTATATATATACATAGAGAGAGAGAGAGAGAGAGATTGAGATTAATTACAGGAATTGACTCACACAGTTATAGAGATGAGGATGTCCCACAGTCTGCCGTCTGCAAGTTAGAGAACCAGGAAAACCAACCAGAAGGCCTGAAATCCCAGCTCAAAGAGAGGGCATATCATCTTTCCTCTGTCTTTTTATTCTATTCAGGACCTCAATGAATGCGATGATGCTCACCCAATTGCTAAGGACAGAACTTTCCTCGGTCCACAAATTTAAATGCTAATCTCTTCCAGAAACACCCTCATAGACATACTCAGAAATCATGTTTTAGCAGTCTGGGTGCTGCTAAAATGATCCTTCTGCCTCAGCCTCCCAGAGTGCTGGGATTCCTGGCATGAGTACCCAGTCTGGGTACTCCTCAGCCCAGTCAAGCTGACACATACAATTAACCATCAACTATTGTGATTGTGTTGATGGTGGTGGTTGGTGTTACTTTTATTATCGTAACTCCACATGCTGCAGTGATGTAGGCAGGAGGGAAATTACTCAGAACAAAAAAGCCAAATTATTTTTGCAAGGCCATGAGCTAGATTAGTGATAGTTGAAAAGAAAGACGTTGTAACTGTATTGATACATTTCTACTGAGAGCCAAGCGGTCGGTTATATTAGTCCAACTGACAATTCATTGGCTACTACAACTAAATGTCAGGGGATAGAAATGCTTCAGTGAGGCAACTTTCCAAGAGATAATTTGGCAAGACATGCAGTGATTTTTAGATTGTTGAACTTCAAAGAAATGTATAAAGGTCATAATGAGATAAGAAATTATTTATGAAGTGCCGTTACAATATATTGTAACAGTAACGTCTGTTTTCTCAGCAGAGACCCATAAATGAGAATGTGGGAGGCTGGGTGCAGTGGCTCATGCCTGGAATCCCAGCACTCTGGGAGGCTGTGGCAGGAGGAACCTTTTGGCCTAGGAGTTCAAGACCAGCCTGGGCAACATAGCAAAACCCTGTCTCTAAAAAAATTAAAAATAAAAAATTAGCCAGGTGTGGTGACTGGCACCTGTAGTCCCAGCTATTGAAGATGCTAAAGCGGGAGGTTCTTGAGCCCAGGAGTTCAAGGCTGCACTCCAGCCTGGGCAACAGAGGGAGAGCCTATTTAAAAAAGAAAAAGAAAAAAAGAAGAATCTGGGAGGGATGGGAGTGGGGGGTGGGAATGGAGTTGTATATATCAAACCCTTGGATTTTCTTTGCAGTGGGGGTCTCTGCCTGGCAGTGTATATTGTAAATGTGTACAGTTCAGGGCTCCGTGCTCTCAGAATGGTTGTGCCCCAGGAGCCCAATCCTGTTCGGGTAACACTTGCTCTGAGGCTCTCCCTAATTCAGTTCCAGGCTCGCCTGCCTGCTGGCAATGGAGGTGCCTAGACTTGAATTCCTGGTTCAGATTCCTTTATCTGATGACAACTGATAAAGGGTGTGGCAGCAAAGGTAAGTCATCAGTCAACCTGACTTGAACTAGGGAACCCAGGTGAAGAAACCAGTGTGCGTCCTTCTCATCACCAATGATAAGCCTCTGAACAAGGCTGTGTGCCCACTAAAGATGTACAACAAGCAAAGATCCGTCACCATTCCACTTAGAGAGATTTAGTGCTTAAAATTCCATAGTAAGTGTAGGCACTTTTCACTAGCAATGTCAAAGCTAAAAAGGGGAATTGTTGTCAGCAGCATAAACAGATCATGCTTAAAAGCCAAGTCACAAGAAAGGAGTTCATACTTCTTTCTGGTAGATGAATGCTTTGTCACCCCATGTCACCCTATGGCAAAAGTATAACTCAAAATCAACTGGTACAAAAGAGACAAAGACAGATTCCTCAAAGGGGTAAATAAAAGCTATTTTCCTATATACATATGAGTTCTTATAAAATAAAAACTAGCCAGATGTAGTGGTATGTGCCTGTAGTCCCAGCACCTTGGGAGGCTACAGCTGGAGGATCACTTGAGCCCAGGAGGTCGAGGCTGCGGTAAGCCATGTTTGTGCCACTGCACTCCAGCCTGAGCAACAGAGCAAGATCCTGTCTCTAAATAAATACATACATACATACATACATACATACATACGTACATACTATATATCCATTTGTTTGAAGTAACATCCAGTTTAGTGAGCTACCAACATGTGCAGGCTCAATGTTGTGTCATTTTGTTTATTTATACTGTACTGAGAGGAGTGATTACTTAGAAAATGAGTGGGAGCCTAGTCTGACGTGGACTATGGAAAAAAGCCCAAGGCCTCCCCTCCTGTAACAATACAGAAGTCATTTTAACCTTGAAGGTTTTAGAGCAGGTATACCAATGACCACGTGGGTCAATTAAAAAAAACCTTTATTGATTTCAGCTGCATAGCTTCTTGAGGCAGCTTCCAAGATAGATAAGCTGCAAGATATTTGCTTGTCAGTATTTGCAGGCTACCAAGCAGCATCCCAAGAGCTTGGAATGAGATGAGCCTCTGAGAGCTAAACTATAAAAATCAAAACATATAATGAGTTGGCCAGGAGCAGTGGCCTATAATTCCAGCACTTTGGGAGGCCAAGAGAGGCGAATCACTTTGAGCCCAGGAGTTCACCACCAGCCTGGTCAACACAGCAAAACCCCGTATCTACAAAAAATACAAAAATTAGCTGGGCATGATGGTGCATTCCTGTAGTTGCGTCTACTCTGGAGGCTGAGTGGGAAGATTGCTTGAGTTGGGGAGGTGGAGATTGCATTGAGCCAAGATTGTGCCCTTGCACTCCAGCCAATGTGACAGAGAGTAAGATCCCATTTCAAAAAACAAACGAAAAACAAAAACAAAACCCATAATGAGTTAAAGTACAAATATTCAAAATTGCCTTTAGAGAAAGAGAATGATGGGCCAGGCGCGGTGGCTCATGCCTGTAATCCCAGTACTTTGAGAGGCTGAGGCCGGTAGATCATGAGGTCAGGAGTTTGAGACCAGCCTGGCCAAGATGGCAAAACCCCATCTCTACTAAAAATACAAAAATTAGCTGGGCATGGTGGCACATGCCTGTAATCCCAGCTACTTGGGAGGCTGAGGCAGAAGAATCACTTTAACCCAGGAGGTGGAAGTTGCAGTGAGCCAAGATCATGCCACTGCACTCCAGCCTGGGTGACAGATTTGAGACTCTGTCTCAAAAAAGAAAGAAAGAAAGAAAGAGAATGACACCCAGGCAGGACTTGGCTGCCTAGAAAAAGCCTGGAGAGAAACTGGGCAATGCGCAACCGGCGCTGGTTAGAGGAGCAGAAAACTCAGCCAACAGCTTTTGAATCCTGACTGTTTTTTGCCTAGAAAGGCCATTCCCAATGTGGGTCTAGAAACAGGAGATTGTCACCAAGGGAATATAAATGTTTAGATCCCATAGACAAGACTTTACCTAATGTGAGTGGTGTGTATCATGCTATGTGTGCCTGATACCATTAAAGGTTCAATTAATCTAGCAGGATGGTGGCAGTCTGCTAACGAGTGTGTAACAACTCACTGCCCAAAAACAAAAAATTCAATTAATCTGACTCTTCTTGTTTTCATTCCATGTTGATAAACAATCTCCTGATTACTCTGGCTGCTTATGTTGGTGTCCCTGCAGAGAAATTCTGTGTGGAGAATGTGGACGCCAAGTATTCCTGTCTTCATAACAATTATCTTTGACATTGAAAATGAATTTAATTGTTATTCAGTTTATGATTTCGCTTCCCACACAACTTGACTACAGGGAGGGAATGTGCTGCCTGTGGCCACTTGGGTATCTCAGTCTATGGCATTTGTTTTGATTTTGCAGCTTAAGTCTCAGTGGGCACCCTCATTTCCTGGTTCTTAGAGACTTCTTTGTAGTCTCAAAGCATTGATAAAAGTAAATATGAAAAATGCCTCTCAGTAAATTAATGCATCGAGTTTTGCTTTTCTATCTAATCTCATATGCCTGGTGAGTATAACTGGCAAAACCAGGTTTCTTAGCCTATAATACCAAAGACCACCCACTGGACCATGGAAAATTGTTAAAGGTGACAGGTGCCACCTGAGGCTTCCTGAGGAGTCTGCCTGCCTTCCTGAAGAGGCACACCCCCTTGTCTCTGAGTGGACACTGCATGCCCCTCTTCATTTTCTACCCAAGCCACAGACCATGAGTGAGCTTACTGGTCTTAGGGGCTTATTTAGGGCAGACTTGGAAAACATTACGGGATATCTCATCAAAACAGTGAACTTATGGCCAGGTGCAATGACTCACGCCTGTAATCCCAGCACTTTGGAAGGCCGAGGCGGGCAGATCACTTGAAGTCAGGAGTTTGAGACCAGCCTGGCCAACATGGTAAACCCCTCCATCTCTACCAAAAATAAAAAAAATTAGCCAGGTGTAGTTGTGGGTGCCTGTAATCCCCGCTACTCAGGAGGCTGGGGCAAGAGAATCGTTTGAACCAGGGAGGCAGAGGTTGCAGTGAGCCAAGATTGCAGCACTGTATTTCAGCCTGGGCGATAGAGCAAGACTCATTCTCAAAAAAAACATTAAAAAACAGTGAACTTGGCTTTTGAATAGTTGACCGAAAGCTGTTCTTTGGGGCAATAATTAGTCATCAGGACCAAATGCCTGTTAAGGCCACTCCTAGATTGTGATAACAAATCTTCATGTGCAGTCTGCATAGAAAAGTATGCTTATCTTTTCATTCCTTCACAATAGAAAGTTATGCATCCAGCTGAGCCAGAATAGGAAAAATAACGTTACGCTCTAAGTCTAAACTAAAAGAGGGGAGGCCAAAATAAAACCTTTTTTTTCCGACTGGAGATTATTAAGAGAACCTGTCACCTCTCAAAGTGGGTTACAGTGTCAGTACCTATGAGAATGACTCGTCAGGGCTCATGCAACTTAGCTTGGACCTAACTGAGTCACAGCCCAAGAAAAAGCTTTTTTAAGACCACCACTTTATGTGTGTATGGACAGTGGTTTACAGTGAAATAGTCACACTTAAAACCTCTGGTTGCTCATATTAAGTACTGGCCTGAAAACCCCAGACTTAGATTTTTTATAAATCTAAGTAAAAACAGGCTGTCTTTTGCATGGAACATCTAATAAATTAATACATCTGTAATCAAACAAAAAAGTTTCTGGATTTTATGTTTTGTTTTCTTTGTTGTTGTTGTCATTTTTGAGACAGGATCTCCCTTTGTCACCTAGGCTGGAGTGCAATGATGCCATCTCAGCTCACTGCAACCTCTGCTTCCTGGTCTCAAGCTATCCTCCCACCTTAGCCTCCTGAGTAGCTGGGACTACAGGCACATACCACCAAGTCTGGCTAATTTTGTTCATTTTTTTTTAGAGATAAGGTCTCCGTATGTTGCCCAGACTGGTCTCAAATTGTTGGGCTCAAGGGATCTTCCTGCCTCCACTTCCTAAAATGCTGGGATTATAGGTGTGAGCCACTGGGCTTGTCCAAGTTTTCTGTTTTTTTTTTTTTTCTTCTTCTTCTTTTTCTTTTTTTGAGATGGAGTCTTGTTCTGTAAGCTGGAGTTCAATGATTTGATGTTGGCTCAATGCAACCTCTACCTCCTGGATTCAAGCGACTTTCCTGACTCAGCCTCCCAAGTAGCTGGAACTACAGGCATGCACCACCATGACTGGCTAATTTTTGTATTTTTAGTAGAGATGAGGTTTTTCCATGTTGGCCAGGCTGGTCTTGAACTCCTGACCTCAGGTGATCCGCCCACCTTGGCCTCCAACAGTGCTGGGATTACAGACTTGATCCACTGTGCCCAGTCTAAAATTTTCAGTTTTTTTTTTTTTGAGACAGAATTGTTCCCAGGCTGGAGTACAATGGCGCAATCTCGGCTCACCGCAACCTCCACCTCCTGGTTGGAGCAGTTCTCCTGCCTCAGCTTCCCGAGTAACTGGGATTACAGACATGCGCTACCACACCTGGCTAATTTTTTTTTTTTTTTTTTTTTTTAGTAGAGGTGGGGTTCTCCATGTTGGTCAGGCTGTTCTGAAACTCCTGGCCTCAGGTGATTTGCCTGCTTTGCCTCCCAAAGTGCTGGGATTACAAGCATGAGCCACCACGCTTAATTAAATTTCTGTTTTGGGCCAGGCACAGTGGCTCACCTGAGGTCAGGAGTTCAAGACCAGCCTGGCCAACATGGTGAAACCCTGTCTCTGCTAAAAATACAGAAATTAGCCAGGCATGGCGGCACACAGCTATAAACCCAGCTACTTGGGAGGCTGAGGCAGGAGAATCACTTAAACCCAGGAGGCAGAGGTTGTAGTGAGCCGAGATCATGCCACTGCACTCCAGCCTGGGCAACAGAGCAAGACTCCATCTCAATAAATAAATAAAAATTTTGTTTTGGGATAACTGTAGACTCATATGCAATTATAAGAAATAGATTCTCAGGCCAGTGCAGTGGCTCATACCTGTAATCTCAACACTTTAGGAGTTGAGGCAGGCAGATGGCTTGAACTCAGAATTTTGAGACCAGCCTGGGCAACATGGTGAAACCCTGTCTATACAGAAAATACAAAACTAAGCCGAAAGAAAATTAAGAAAAAAAAAGTAATCTGGACATGGTAGCGCATGCCTGTAATCCCAACTACTCCTGAGGCTGAGGTGGGAGAATCGTTTGAGCCCGGGAGTGGGGAGGTTGCGGTGAGCCAAGACAGTACCACTGCACTCCAGGCTGGGCAACAGAGCGAGACCCTGATTCACAAAAAATAAGAAAAAAAGAAAGAGATTATCAGGTCTTTCCTGGGAAGGAGGGAGGGAAGGAGGGAGGGAAGAAAGGAAGGAAGGAAGGAAAGAAATAGAGAAATCCTGTGTATCCTTTACCCAATTTCCCTCAATGGTAACATGTTGCAAAACTAGATCACAGCCAGGATATTGACATTGATACAGTCAAGATACAGAACATTTCCATCACAAGGATTATCATGAAGCCCTTTAATAGCCATGGGCCTTCTTCCTATCATTCTGTAATCCCTGGCAACCACAAATCTATTTTCCCTTTCTATAACTTTGTCATTTCAAGACTATTTAATAAGCCTGGCATGGTGGCTCACACCTGTAATCCCAGCACTTTGGGAGGCCAAGATGGGCAGATCACTTGAGGCCAGGAGTTTGAGACCAGCCTGGCCAACATGGCAAAACCCTGTATCTACTAAAAATACAAAATTTAGCTGGGTGTGGTGGCGCACCTGTGGTCCCAGCTACTCGGTGGCTGAAGCACAAGAATCGCTTGAACCCTGGAGATGGAGGTTGCAGTCAACTGAGATTGCACCACTGTACTCCAGCCTGGGTGACAGAGCCAGACTCCATCTCAAAAAAAGAAATCTCTTTTAGGCCAATGATGTAATCATCTATGCCTATGTAATCAACCATAGGCATGACTGAGTCAACAGTCATGCCTACGTCATGAGGCCTCCATAAAAATCTCTATAAAAATCTAAAGGGAGGTTTTGGAGAGCTTCCAGGCTGGTGAACTTGTGGAGGTAGTGTGGGGGTGGCACACCTAGAGAGGGCGTGGAAGCCCAGTTTCTTCCCACACACCTTACCCTATGCATCTCTTTCCTCTAATCCTGAGTTATAATCCTTGATTACTTGCCAGTAATCTAGCAAGTAAAGTGTTTTCTTAAGTTCTGTAAGCCATTTTAGCAAATACTCCTAAAACCCTACGAGGGGGTTGTAGGAACCCAAATTCCTCAAATTTATAGCCAGTCAATCAAAAGCACCAATGAAAACACGGACATGAGATTGGCATCTGAAGTGGGGGGCAGTCTTGTGGGACTGAGCCCTTAACCTGAGTGGTCTATGCTAACTCCAGGTAGATAATGTCAGAGCTGAGTTGTAGGACACCCAGGTGATGCCTGCAGAGAACTGGAGAATTGCTTGGTGTGGGAAAACCCCATACATGTCTGATGTCAGAAGTGTTATGAGTATAAAGCAGACAGTTTCATTGGCTAGAGCATCAGATGATTAAAAAAAACAACAACAACACACACACACAGTAGGCTGGGTGCGGTGGCTCACGCCTGGGAGGCTGAGGCAGGAGAATCCCTTGAAGCCAGGAGGCGGAGGTTGCAGTGAGCTGAGATCACACCGCTACACTCCAGACTGGGTGACAGAGCCAGACTCTGTCTCAAATTAAAAAAAAAACCCAAAGTAGTAAGTTTTTCCTATACGGTACCTAAAATAATTGCCTACATGATTAATTTGTATACTACATTGTCTAAAAATAAAAAGACCTTTGCTATTGTTTTTCAAGTGGCAAAAAAAGAAAAATATTTGTTCCATTGAATGCCTTCTGCATCTTTGTCAAAATCAACTGGACATATGCGAGTGGTTGTCTTTTTCTCTTTGTGGCTTCTCTAGTCTGTCCCATTGGTCTAAGTCTATCCTCTACCAGTGCCATACAGTCTTAATTACTGCTACTATATAATAAGTCTTACAATTGGGTAGACTGAGTCTTCTCAATTTATTCTTCTTTTACAAAACTGGATTAGCTATTTTTTTCCTCTGCCTTTCCATATAAATTTTAGAATAATCCAGTAAGATCTACAAAATCTTTCTGGAATTTGTTAGAAATTGACTTATGCCTGCATATCGATCTGGGGAGAATTAACATCTTTTTTTTTTTGAGACAGAGTCTCACTCTGTTGCCCAGAATGGAGAGCAGTGGTGTGATCTCAGCTCACTGAAACCTCACTGCAACCTCCGCCTCCTGGGTTCAAAGTGATTCTCCTGCCTCAGCCTCCTAAGTAGCTGGGATTACAGGCATGCGCTACCACACCTGGCTAATTTTTCTATTTTTAGTAGAGACAGGCTTTCACCATGTTCGTCAGGCTGGTCTCAAACTCCTGAGCTCGTGATCTGTCCGCCTTGGCCTCCCAAAGTACTGGGATTATAGGTGTGAGCCTTCAAGCCTGGCGGAGAGTTAACATCTTTACTAAATTAAGTTTTCAGTCCATGAGCACAATTTTGTCTTTATTTATTTCAATCCTCTTGTATTTCTTTTGTCAGCATTTTGCAGTTTTCGGCATTCAAGTCCTACACGTTTTGTTAGATTTACACTTAAGAATTTCATTTTTTGAGCAATTTTAAATGGTATTGTATTTTTATTTTACATATATTTTATATATTGTATACACACATATATGGAAAGACTGAGAGAAAGACTTGCTCTGTCTCCAGGCTGGAGTGCAGTGGTGCAATCTCTGCTCACTGCAACCCTTGCCTCCTGGGTTCAAGCAATTCTCATGCCTCAGCCTCCCGAGTAGCTGGAATTACAGCTGCACGCTACCACACCTGGCTAATTTTTGTATTTTTAGTAGAGATGGTGTTTTGCCATGTTGGCCAGGCTGGTCTCAAACTCCTGGCCTCAAGTGATCCGCCCGCCTTGGCGTCCCAAAGTGCTGGGATTACAGGCATAAGCCACTGCACCTGGCCTGGTATTGTATTTTTAATTTTAGTGTTTGTGTCTTCATTGCTGATATATAGAAGTATTCTAGTTATAACGGCTGAGTGCAGTGGCTCATACCTATAATCCGAGCACTTTGAGAGGCTGAGGTGGGCAGATCACTTGAGCTCAGGAATTCAAGGCCAGCCTGGGCAACATGGTAAAACCCCATCTCTACCAAAAATACAAAAAATTAGGCGGGCATGGTGACATGTACCTGTGATCCCAGCTACTCAGGAGGCTGAGGTGGGAGGATCACTTGAGCCCTGAAGGTGGAGGTTACAGTGTGCTGAGCTGACGCCACTGCACTCCAGCCTGGGTGACAGAGTAAGTACCCCATCTCACAAAAAGAAAAAGACAGAAGGAAGGAAGGGAGGGAGGGAGGGAGGGAGGGAGGGAAAGGGAGAAAGAAAGAAGGAAAGAAAGAAGGAAGGAAGGAAGGAGGGAGGGAGGGAGGGAGGGAGGGAGGGAGGGATGGAGTGGAAGGAAGGAAGGAGGGAAAAGAAAAATTATAAT